>JAQIXV010000428.1:0-36603 GCA_034700625.1 Tectocepheus velatus | reverse complement strand
AAGGGTAGCTACATTATTTATTATGTTAAAAAACAGTGTCCATCTAGCAAAGACCATTCCATTTGTATGTTACATTATATTAATAGGTTGCCCAACAAAAACCATTACACTTACCATAAATCTAAGGTTTCTCAAAAACAATGACACTTTTGTTAAAACACATGTAATTCAGTATTAAAGACATTTTTCTTATACATTGTTTTTAACACAAAAGAGTGAACTTCAAAGAGTTTTTCAAATTTTTTCTTCTCATTATTATTTAAATGGTTTGGAATTATCGCAAAACTTTACTCGTTATTCACAGAAGCTTGCAAAACAAAAATATTTGTCATAAATTATCTGGCACAAAAAATATCAATAAAAACTAATGACTTTTTCTTGAATTGTGTTTGCATTGAGTTTTTTGTTTGAAATAATAATAAAATAAAAACCAAAGCAATCGATGTCTATAAAAATCATTTTCAATCAATTTTTTATTCAATTTATTTAACATTAAAATCAATTTTCATTTCAATACTAATATTCTGTTCACATATAGAGGATGTGCCGCTACTCCTACTTATCGAATGCAATTTAAATGAGACTTCATTTTCTATTTAATTAACCCTCAAATAACATATGGATTGAAATTATTTCTGAATTTTATGTCATGTTTTTAGAAGTAATTATCTTTTGCTTGATATCATTGCCATTGATCTGGCATTTGATCAAGCTAAGAAAAGCCAATCGAAGGTTTCATAGTTTTATGGCCAAAATTCCGGGTCCGGCCGTTAAATACCCAATCATTGGGAATATAGATATTATTTTCAACCACAAGTCGACGCCTATTATCAATCGTTAGTTTCATAGATGATCTATTGTTCAATTGTAACCATGCTCAATTATTATAGGTTTGCACGATTCACACATGGAACTGGCTGAACAATTTTATGATTATGGTCTTTTCAAGTTCAAACAAGGTCCAAGTTACTTTGTCCATATATTCAAGAAAGACCTTGTTCAGGTAAATTAAGTACTCTTTTTTCTCTCATATTTCATCTTGATCAATTGAAAAGGATTTGCTGAAAAGTACCTCAAACTTGGAAAAGCCATTTATGTATCAAATGCTGAGCAAATGGTTAGGGAAAGGGCTTCTCATTAACGACAACACACTTTTGTGGAAAGAGAGGCGAAAACTACTGACCCCTGCCTTTCATTTCAAGATAATCGAGGATTTTGTTCCAGTTTTCAATGAAAAGGCAAATGTTTTAGTTCACAAACTAAATGATCTAGCAGAAGAGGAAAACATTGACTTGTGTCCTATTCTATTTTCCTGTACACTCGATATAATTTGCGGTAAAGTTTTACCAAGATAATTGTAATTATTTCAAAATGATGATTTTCTAATAGAAACAACTCTGGGCTATCAAATAAATTCGCAACTTGGTCAAAATCGTGAATACCTGGAGGCGATCAAACGAATTAATGTGAATTTTATCAACAGAGTAATCAGGCCCTGGCTTTGGCCGGACCTCATCTACTTCAGGACAAAAGGGGGGAAACAATTCAGAGATGACGTGAAAACTGCACATGAATTGAGTCGAAGAGTAATTAATGAAAGAAAACAACAAATACTGGAAAACAATGAAAACAATTCCCAAATGAGTGATAAAAGAGGGAAACGTTTGCCCTTTTTGGAGCTCTTATTAGATCTTCATTTGAAGGATAACTCACTCTCTTTGGAGGATATCCGCGAAGAGGTCGACACCTTTATGTTCGCCGGACACGACACCTCAGCGGCCTGTTTATCTTGGACATTTTTTCTAATAGGTAAAACACATATAACCTTGATAATCTAAATTAACTTTATTACACATTTAGGATTATATCCTGAAGTTCAGTACAAATTACAGGAAGAGTTGGACTCAATTGTCTCTCAAGACGAGGACATAACCATTGATGACATGAGAAGAATGCATTATTTGGATGCAGTCATCAAAGAGTCGCAGCGGTTATACCCTCCCGTCCCTCACTTCCTGAGAAAAATAACAGAAGAGATAGAATTAGGGAACTATACTATACCTAAAGGGGTTACTGTATGTGTAATGTTGAAGGCACTCCACTTAGACCCGAACCAATTTCCCGATCCATTTGAGTTCAGACCAGAGAGGTTTCTGAAGGAGAATCAGAGCGAAAGTGATAACCCGTTCCGTTTCAGCCCCTTCTCGGGCGGTGCCCGCAATTGCATCGGACAGAAGTTCGCTATCAATGAAATGAAAGTCATTTTGACTAAAGTTTTGACTAATTTTGAGATCAAATCATTGGAAGAGAGGAATGACGTCAAAGCAATTCATTGCGTTGTTTCAGTTCCTGAGAATGGTATTAAAGTCAAAATTTTACCTAGATAACAATTATCAGGGAATTTAATATTTCAAATAAAATAAAATTTCACTTCTATTAAGAATTTAAAAGAATCTCAAAATTATTCCAAACCTTTCCCTGTTTTGTCTTATTTTTTAACTGACTTATTGGTTGTCAGCAAAATATAGAGCACAGGTTGAGTGTACTTGACACTATTTCTTATTATTGATTGTAAACAAAAACTCTTAGTCTATAGTTTTCATCCAAGATTACATACCTTTCCCCTTTAAATACTACTTATCAATGAGTAAAACATTGACTAAATTTTCTTATCAAACAAAAAACATAAACAGACGTTAAGTTTAAAAATAAATGATTAAAAAGTTTGAGTCATTCCCTTCAATGGCAAATAATTGACTAAATTTTATTACAATTGAATTAAATGACAAAAATTTATTCACAAAAAAATTTAATAAATTATTTTAAAACATTTCTTTCAATTCCGATCACAATTAGAGTTGACTCTCAATCTGAACATCATTTTCGTTATTATCATTATTTTTGTCACTAATTGTCGGAACCTTTTTGTTGTTATTTGTAATTAATTTACGGATAACTAAATGTATGGCAATTATGAGGAATATACATATTATAACACAAATTAAATTAAAGTAAACCAGAATAAGGGGTTCGGACTCTATATATATGCCCAGAATTATGGGCGACAGAGCACTGGTCAGTCCAGACATGAATATGAACAGAACGCCCATCAGACTCGTGACGGGAGTCACCTCTTCTACCATATGATAAATGGAGGCATAGATTGGGGACAGACCTAATCCGTAGACAATATTCGCGACCCACATAAACGTCTCGGATGTGTTGCTGAAGGCCAGGAACAGGAACTCTGATATCAGTAATAGGATGAGCGCCCCATAGATCATCAGTTTGGGGCTGACGTAGTGGGAGAGGGGTATCGATATAGCCCTCCCTATTGTGAAACTGATCGCAAGTCCGGTCGATATGATGGCTGCCCGGCGTTCGCTGAGGTGTAGGTCCGAGAAGTGTGCAAACGATGGGAAGTAATTGAATTGTGACCACTCGAGGGACAGGAATATCGACATCAGATAACCGCACAGGACTACCAACAGTAGTATCTGTTTCGTTGGCATCAGTTGTTCGACAAAAGACTGATTCAATTTCTTGAAAATTGTCTTATCTTTTATGTCGTACTGTTGTCCGTCAGTCTTACCGCTCCTCTCCAGCGGTGGACTGTATTTCTTATAGAAGTAAAGACTTCCCAAAAGTAGTCCACAGATCGCGACAATGATCGCCAGAAAACTGTACGGAATATATATCCTGGAGTTGAATATGTCTTCGCTGGTCATCACTGAAGAGGAATAATAAGTTCTGTTTATAGCCGTGTCGTTTGGGAAGCCGTCGAATGTGCCGTTCAGTAGTATTTCCATTCGGAGCTGTTCGGAAAGGAAAGGCTCGACAACAAGTGGTGTGACTATAGACCCGACCCCGAAGACAAAGTGAAGCGCCTGTACGTAAGGACCGCAGTCGTGGGCCCACATCTCTACGATCCAGACGTCAGCTGACGATTCGATACCACCGCTCGCGAAGCCATTGACGGCAAAGCAGAGGAAAAGCAGATTCATTGACTGCAAGTGTGGTGTCAGAGCCATAGTCAGGGCTATGACTAACAGACAGCTCATGAATCCGATCTGTTTGTTAATGAACTGAAAGGCAAACCCATCTGAAAACGGCATAAAAATTAACAGTCAATTGATTTTAATTTTGATTGAATAAAGTTTTTCGATTGAAATTAATTGAATATTATTTACTCAGAGCTCCGAAAGTGTAGGCAAACGAACGGACAGTATTTACATTTGAGATCTCGGCATAACTGCTCCGGTATATCTTCTGCAGGTCCAGAAGGGAAGGGCCGGTAACGTAAAAATTTGATGCCTTTTGAGGTGGAAATCAAAATGCAATTAACTTTTTAAATGGATTTTCAAAATTATTTTCACATTTTTCATATGAACTTGGTACCTACATAAACAAGGTAACAGAGATAGATAACGAACGTTAAGAATATTTTGTATTTTTTGGTTAAAACATTTGAATTATTATTTTCAATATCCATATGAACTGAAATAATATGTAATAAAATATGAAATAAATTATTAAAAACGACTAAAAAAACTACAAAAAGATATTTAAACTTCAGATTCAAAGAGAAAACTGAAGTTTTGATTCTGTTTTTAAAACAGAATTTCAATTTTATTTTTACTACTTTTGCTTGTTATTCGACTTTCATTTTAATCAGAATCAATTTGAAGAACATTTCAATTGTAATGACATTAATAGATAAGGAATATAAACGAAATATTAATTATTAGACAAATGTTTAGTTACCTATACTTTCGATTAAAGTGATTATTCATCTCAGGTATAGACATATCATTCCCATTGAATAACAGATGCAATCGATTTGTCGTCGGCTCTACTCCTCTGGTGAAGGCTTTCCAATGATCTGACGCTTTATTTTTTAGTTCATTGTCACTGAATCTGAAGGAAATTAAGAGCATTTGCGTCAATTCAACAATAAATAATTACCTGGCAACTTTTTTAGATAGGAAATGTTTTTGTAAACTAGACCATTTTAAGTGTTTTGCTCAGTTTATAGGGATTGAAATTATGGAGTGTCAAGATAATTTATGAATAAAATTCTTATTAATCTTTTTGCAAAGATTTTTAATTTCTTTTTGAAAATTAAAATATAATTGATCATGTTATGAAAATCATAATGATCTGCTACATTCAAATATTGAAAATATTCAATTAGTTCCAGCTCAAATTGTTTAACATCTTTTACTGTACTTTTGTTGATCTTGGTGATTAAATCACCACGCTTCAAGCCTTTTCTGATGTAAAATAAAACCATTTTTTTCTCAATAATATTAAATCTATAATAAAAATTTAAAAAAAACTTACTTGTTGAGTTCGGAGCGCTCATCGATATTCAACATTAAAATGCCATAGGTCACGTTAGGAAAATTTGGTGAAATTGAGCGTATCTCCCCGATCATATTGATTTTTAATTCCATAAATTTTGTGTCGCTTTTTGATGGAGATCGCTCAAATCTTTTTTCAATTAATTTATAAATTTTTTGACTTGATGACAATAGTATCAAAGGGGCAACCTTTGCCCCGGACATTTTAACTATTCTGTTCAACATCTCAAAATCTCAACAAAATCAGAGATAATTTTTTTGAATTTTCTTTTAAAAAACTTTTTTAAAAGTGAGACCAAACTCACTGCTAAACACTCATCGAATGACCCAAAGGAAGGCACTGACAAAGCGGTGAGAAAGTGAGAGGAATGCCATTAAAAAAAAGGTTGAAACAAATTATTTGATTAGATTTTCTTTGTTTATGGTCATTTTATTCACTCTTTCAAATCCTGAAAAATGGTAAATAAATTAAACCAAAAAATAGTTTTGGATACCTTTGTGGTCGTCGGATACGCTCCATATGTGGTCACCTAACTGTGGACCCACTGCACAGTTAGGTGAGGAGGACATCCTTTCGTTGGTATTCATCGCATTAGTCTTAAAGAGGGAGCGCTTCGTATGTGTGAAACGTTTGAAAAAAAATCAAATTATAAATAAGAAGATAAACAGAAAACATTTGCAAGATGCAAGATGCAAGATAAAAATTCATATATTTTGAATGAAATTTAATTTAAAAATTTAAAATAAAAGATAAAAACAATTAACAAAATCAGAATTTGTTTGAAAGTTAAGTAAAAATTTGTTTGAGTTCTATAAATGACAATTTCATTTGAGCCAAGTTTAAATTGAATGTAATTATCTTGGTAAGCCTTCACCATGGATCCCCAGTTTGATCCGTGTGTTACGAAACAATTCCAGCCATTATTGAACAGTCTGTCCATCTCTCTGACAATAGCCTTGGCCATTTGGGCTCTGTTCCCATTGGACTTATTCAGTGCCTCTTTTGATATTTCTATGGCTTTCCCTTCGATTTCTCGACTCAACTGTGATTTCAACACAACAACTGTTCTGTCATTCATCTAGTATTTGATAAAATATAAGCATGGTTATTTTGCTCCTCAAACATTCTTACATTTGTATTGATTTCGATGACTCTCTTGAGGGCTGAGTTCTCACTCCTGAGTCGTTTGATCTCATCGTTGATGTTCTCGATCTTCAGTTTTAGAATAGCTGTGCAGTCGTGGACCGAGTTGTCGGACTTACCGCAGGTCTGGCAAAAGTTATCAGGGTTAAATAGGCATACTTTCCTGTGTTGAGCTAGTTCACTCAACAGGATCACAGCCTGACAGCCCCTGCCCTCAAATTCGCATCTGATCTCCAGTTTGTTGAGTAAATTCATTAACGCTTTCGGCGGTCGAACCAAATGCTGAATCAGAAGAGGCTTCCGATCCATAGGACAGACACGTCTCTGACTCACCCATGAGTTGATACATTCGGAACAATAGGTTTGTCCGCAACAGAGACTACTCATAGGATTGTTGAACACGTCGTGACATATGCCGCACATGTACTCATCCAAATCTTGTTTGGTCACGCCGATGAACCTGGACATTTCATAGCCAGGCATATCTTGGTATTTGATTCAATGATTTCTTTTCAAAAAATTTGTAAAAAAATATTTTAAAAATTGAATGAAAATTAATGTATTAAAACAAAAACTATTTAAATGAATGACTGAAACACTTATACTTTCGCTCAGACACCTATCAGTTTCCCCTTGATATCTAATCTTGGAGTTATTTATAGTGAGATTGGTTAGTTTTTATTTACATAATTAATTATGCTACTTAGATTTTATCATTAATAACCTTAATCCATCTGGATAACTAGTTAACTTAAATGTTTGCTCGTTAAACAAACTAGCTAGATTACTTGACTCTCAATTCTATAAAAAAAAATACAAATTCCAGGAAATTCTCGATTAATGCGTTCCAAACAAATATCATATAACAGGATACTATTGAAATGATATGTAAAACAAAACTATTGTTTGAATTATTGTTTCAAACACTTGAAATGAAAATTCAATTGTCTTAATGACTGTTAACTTAAGATAATTAATGCTATCGTTTGTTAATCATCTGATAAGTTGTTTCTATTTGTTTCTAAAGAGGACACAAATACCACTCTTATTGATAACCAGAAGAAGTTAATCAAAGATCAAAACAATTGATTAAGACTTGAGACTATTCCTGAGAGCCTAAAATTATTTCTAAATATTTTCTACCATGCTCAAACCAAGGCTTGATAATAAATTAAGGCAAATAATGAGTTACACCAGTAATAGTTCATTAATCTAGTTAATATTTGTTTCGTTAAAATATGTTTACGAAATATCAACGAAAAGGTGTTTTCGAAACTAAAAAATCAAATAATTTTTTCATTCAATCACTTAATTGGAGTATAAAAACTAAAAACACTTTTTCGAGTCAATTATTTTTTGAGATCAAAATTTTCAAATCTAGTCAACAGTTTGCCAGATCATGAGATACCTACTTGAAATTTCAATCTTGGTAGTGGCTACGACACTGGTCCAATGCGGGGATGTCCACCAATCAGTCGATTTTCTGACATTTGTCGACAAATACGTCGAAGGACTGGAAGATATGACCCGAGAGTACACCGTTGAGGAGTCCAAGGAAAAGGATGCCAACGATTCGGCGAAATTCGGTCCGCCTGGTGGTCCCAGTGGATATTACCCAAATGGGGGATTCTATTACTACCCTGGATGGCCCGCAAAGACTCCCTACTATCTCAACCATCAGGCAGTGCTCGATGAGTGCGTTTGGAGGACTGTCCAGAACTTGCGGTTCCTCTATGTCCTGATCGACACATTCCTGGTCCAGTGGAAGACTTATACCCCGCTCATCGCCGGCGACATGACCCTGGCCACCTTCTGGAACAAGTACTTTCTATCCCCGTCCTCCTGTCTGTACATCTTCACTGTAATCGTGCAGAAATTGATTTACATTCTCGAGTACTGGATAAAAAATTACGCCAGTCTGAAGCCATGAGCATTTTTCTATCTAGATCAAATTATTTTTGTAAACATTGAATAAATGTTTTTATTTTCTCAAAAAAAACTAAATTATGTTTTGTTTAATATGTTTTTCAAATTTCCAAGATTCAATAAATTTTAATTGATTTCGATTGTAATTTTGAACTAACATGATAATTGTTCTATTTCAACTAATTTTAACTGGAAACTAATTTGAGCTATAGATAACCGAGCACAAATCCAAATTCTAGATTTAATACTTAAGGAAGGGAATCTTGCTTAAATTCCTTTATTCCTTAAAAAAATACCAAGATTATTTGTTTATCTAGCTTTACATCCAAGAAATATCGAAAAAGTATTACGAAACGATCTAGCACCAATCGCGCACATGATCATAAAAATCTATTGCAATAAACAAGGTTCAATAAACGAATAAACTTTTAAACAGATAAAACAAGCTTGCTAATTTGGAAAAAATGTGTTTCACAGCAATTATTGCGGTATAAAAACAAAAAGCAATTAATGCCTGAAATTTGGTTTACATTCGTTTCAAACGAAATAATAAAAAGTTTTTTTCATTTCAAATAAAATCCATTTTTCAACTCATCTATCAATCGATTCGTTTCGACCGAAAAAGTAATGAACTTATTAGCGATTTGTCTAATCCTCGGCACAGCTCTGGCTATGGTCAGCGCTGGTGACCAAACTGTTCCCAGATTTGACAACCAGGGTATCAACGCCAGGATCAGCGCAATGGCGATGCAGTTGGGAAGGAGTGACGACTCAAAAGAGAATGACACAGAACTTTACAGATACCCAGGGTCTTACTGGCCAGCCTGGCCCGAACCCCAACAAACACAACTTGGCTACACCCCTGTCCAGCAACTGGTTTTGGGCACCTGTCAGACGGCAAACCTTTTTGTCCCACTTATCAAGAGTCTGATCAATCGGTTCCAGTCGTGCGCTGGACTCGTCGGCCCCGAGGCTTACCTTGGCAAGTTCTGGATACAGTTCCTGGGCTTCGAAAATAGCCCAGTCAAAGACCTTTTGATATGCGTTGAAAACATGCGAGATGAAATCTGTACGATTGCCAACAATATGGGTATTGGCACTATCGTTGGTGGCAAATAGTTAATCTTGCTACTTTGGTTCTGTTTGTGTTTCTCAAAAAAAATAAAATATTTATATTTACCTAGATCATTCTAATTATTTGTTTAGGGGTCCGTTTTGTTGATATTTTTTGAAAATATTGGTTAAAATAACGTTGTTTTTGAGTGGACTCCAGGTTAGGGTTTTGCTTGTTAATATTGATTGGGATAAGTGTAACAGGGTTATATTTCATTCATTATTCCTAATTACTCAATTGGTTCAGTGGATAAATAACCTAGGAACAATTATCATCGTAATTTCCTAATTAAAACTGATTTTAATATGTTTTAAATTTCGTCACCGCTTTGAGACACGTGTTGCGAGACTTTGGTATAAAAACCTCTTAACTGTTATACAATAGAGACCATCAGTTAACATGTTTTATGCAAATAATTGATTCAGATTTCAACCCAAAAGATATGATCAAAATAGACGTAACAAAAGTCAACACAATTTCCATACATTTCAATGTAGTTCAACGAAAACTCAACCCTCGAATATCGTAACGTTGTTTGCGGACGAACCACAATATGTTTCAAACAATTTGTAAACAAAAACATAATTTAAAAGTCTTTTTGAAAAATCAATTGAATTAATACTTAAATCAAAAATAATGACAAAATTAATGCAATGGTTGTCACTATTATTGGTATTCCTATCTGTTTGGTTACCTGTGCTCTTAGGGCTGACACCAGTGCCCGTTGGGTCCAATCCTGTACTCAGGCTTCACATAACTCTAATCCCGTTATATCTTCTCATTGTCTTCGGTGTGATCTCAGCCGCGATTGTCTTCTATCGGGTCCTCACATTCAATGAC
The DNA here is from genome assembly GCA_034700625.1 of Tectocepheus velatus. Taxonomy (NCBI): domain Eukaryota; kingdom Metazoa; phylum Arthropoda; class Arachnida; order Sarcoptiformes; family Tectocepheidae; genus Tectocepheus; species Tectocepheus velatus. Next base: position 26,216 of record JAQIXV010000428.1, on the reverse strand, counting down.
TGTCCCGAGGCTTACAAAGAACTCAAACGCGAGATAATCGAAGCCAAGGAAGACCTCCAGAAGAAGGGATTCCGATTCTGAATAGCCATTCCTCTCCTCTTTCGTTAACCATTCAATTGATTTGTATTTCAAACCAAAAGAAATGTTTTAATAATTTATTAAAAAAAACTATTTTTTTGAACTAAAAGTATATTATTTTTTCAAGACTTCAGCCGATATTAAACGGATTCCTTATAAAGGGTCGGATAGTCATCGGTTTGTGGGGCTGTTTGGTGGGAGCGCTGACCAAAGGCAGTCGGCTGTTCCTAAGACCCGGCTTATAGTCGAGTGCGAACCTTCCGGTGCAGAAGACCTCACAATTGCCGCCCGTTATCCGGAACGTAGACGAAGGGGACTCTATATGTGTCAGACCTTTGGGAGAACTGCATGACATGGGCTCTCGGCTCCTGAACCAATGGGTCAAAATAACTTTACCGCCCCGACAGGTGTTCCCCTCTATCGGACCGCTTTGTGTCGCTATCTGTTCCCCTAATGTGAAGGAAAGTGTGAGTCAATGGTCTCTTTTAGAGCCCTTTCCCTCCCCTTTCGAGAGGACATACCGTTTACGTAAAGCGAAATAGTTTTCAAGTCCTTAACGATAAGTGTCTGACGTTTGCCTCCGATGGACGACATGTTGAAGAGATACCTCTGGACCAGACTCTTGAGTCCAGTGCACGGAATGAATGTTTGGCTTAAATTGAATTTTCCGGTAATATCTTTAACGAAGAGACCGGACGTCGGGTGACATTTGAAATCGGCCCCAACTGTCGTGTTTGTTGTCGTTCCGCTCAGAACACCTGGATATATGAGTTTTGAATTTTGTTCTTGGTCTTTTTGTCTACTTACTTATGGATACCTCCACCGGCTTTTGATTGAAACCGCCTTCTGCTGGAGTACTGACCGTTAGGAGGGCCGCCACCGCCAGAGCTGAGCACAGAATCCAATTCATAGTTTACATAAAAGTCATTAAAAACATCAGAAAATAGTATGTCTTTCGCTCAGAATATTTCAATTGGTGTCAAATTCAGTGCTGATTTTTTTTTGCTACCTGTGCTCTCCCTGTAATAGTTTGTACTAATTGTTCGACACCTGCTATTTTTGGGACAGTTTCTCCTTTTTTTTAACTGGGACAATTCAACACACAATGAACTGGATCAGTTTTTGTATTACGTAAACAAGGACCGATTAAAATGTGCTTTTTTAGTGGTAGACTTCCCTCTATTTCAGAGATAATTCACCCTTTTATCCGATTTTAATGTTTGTGAACCCCTTTTCCACAACTCATTATTCAATACCTGAGCTGAGGTCAGAGCTATGAGTCGTTGCGATTATAATGTAATTAATGTTTTATTTTTTGCAATAAATTTCTCGAAATAACTGATAATTAGTCGAAATTATCTCAAATTTACTGAAATTTTTAATGAAATTCAATGAGTTTTCTCTTAAATGTAGGAAATGCTGTGCTGTGTTTCACCCGTTCCTGACTTTTTTTTATCTTGCTTAATTTTTGCCATAATTAGGAGTAAGGTATTCATGAATTTTGAAATATATACTTATTTTTAACTCTTGATTGCAAATACTTTACGTTGGATCACCTTGAACATTTTCTAGAAAATTCTAAGAACCCATTTCTGATCGAAAATCTGATTAGTCTTTAGTTCTAATTATGAATTGTTTTGTGAAATGATTTAAAAACCAATTAATCTTCGATTGAATTCTTGATGAAAGTATGAAAAAAAGTTGAGATGATCAAGGTGGTGCATTAATTGACCATGCCCAAAATTGGAAATAAACATTAACGGGACAATTTCCTACTTGATCTTGCTTAAAATGGAACTACTTGAAAAATAGCATGATAACGCTTGATTATTTGATTGCTAGAGTGTGAGCTTGATCATTTTAGCAATGCTAAAACGATCGATTCATTAAAAATCAATTGATTTGAAAAGAGATAATTATCTTTTCGTTTAATTGATTTTTTATTTTTCAAAATCTGAAGAAAGAAATTAATGAATCAATTCATTAGAAACGACTGTTTTCACGGATGAAAGCCTTGATCTAAATATCAGTGGATTTTCTTTCTCTCTCTGCCAGAGAACAGGTATGTCCGACATATGTCTCATGAAGTTTAATGCAGTTGTAGTACAAGGAAGAGGTGGTCCCCTTCGCAGAGAGAAAGCGGTCGCTCCCAGCGAACCATTGACTCAATAGTTATAAATCGTTTCTAATGTTTAAAAAGTATTTCAATTCTGTCTTAACCTTCATTTGAATGACTCGTTTCGAGAATTGTATAATAAATTTCTATTTGAACTGAATTTTCTCAGTATTTCAGTAATATTTTGAACAAAACTTTTCAATTTTCGTCAAAAACGTCTGTCCTTTAGGTTGTCTTCAATTCTTAAGACACGAAAAATTGTGATTCATTTCATTTGAATACAAAAAAAAGTTTTTAAACATTTTTTTGTTGAAAAGTTTTTCAATTATTTTTTCCTCGATTTGTGTGAAAACCTATTCATCACTGAATTTGAAAAATGAATTCAATCGCTATTTGTTTGATAATTTCGATGGCATTCTGTGTTTCAAATGCTGCCGAATCACTTTGTAAGTTTTGTTCTTGGTCATTTTATTCCTATGATTTAATTTTAAATTAGTCAAGCTAGAAAATATGACATGAAATTTGAGAAAGGCTAGAGAAAGTTTAGAGAAAGTTTGCCTAGATAATTGTAATTTTAAAGTAACTTTCAAAAAGATTAAATTCATGAAAATTACCAAGTTAAAGTATTGCGTTTTTTTAAGTGATTAGGTTGAAATAAAATTGCGACATCTTGCTAAATTGCTTAGAAACAATAAATTTTAGAGAAAGTTCAAAGACCCTGGTCATTAATAGACTGATCATTTTCATTAGCGTTTCCTGTTTTCGCTAAAAATAAGAAAAACTTTTTTTCTGTCATTTAATTCAAATCTATTTTTAATTGAAATTCATTTATAATTCTAATGAAATGTATTGTCATTACTATTGAGTGCAGTCCTAACGCCTGGAGTCAAAGCAAATATAACCCAATTTCGTTACTATGAATGCAATCCAGAGTCTGAAGTGACACAACTCCAGGCCAGCGCCCGAATAGAGTCGGACAGCCTCTCGTGCAATGTCTTCACATACGACAACATCAACACGACTTACACAATCAAATTAGGGAACGACTCGCACGAACTGGAGCTCACACTCAATAGTTACAGCGTTTCACTTAACGGTAGGTTTACTACAAACACAAAACTCAATACAAAAAAAAAACTTTTACTTTAATTACTATTGAAATAAAATTTTGAGTCAAAACCTATTCTTTAGAGACAAATACGAAATACGAATAAATGTCACAAAAAAATGTCTTTAGATTTGTATAAAAAAAAGTGGAATTCCTTATCACTAATGCCTTTGTTCTCGAAATAATTTTTCCTGAGTTTAGGAAATTCCATATTCATGAGGAACGGTATGATAACAGAGGGTCCCTGTGCTGGCGGACAGTTGGATGAACTGACCTTCGCTTTGGCCGACGACCAGAACGGATGTCACGGCAAAGGTCTGGTTCAAGTCAGTCCCGTTTACGCTACGCTCAGAATAAGTGGCGGCAAATGTCAGGCCGAGTGTTCCGGAGGTGTGACCACAATATACGACCCGCCGCTGATCAACAGCTCAGACGAAATATCATTCAAATCCTGTGATTCTCAATGAAATGACTGAATATTAACTCAGAAATCAATGTATTAATCGTTTCAATGAATTTTATGTCTCATTATTTAAGTTAATGTCTGAAAAAAATATCTGTTTTTATTGTATTTTGTCTGACATTAAAGACTAACCTTTAAAAAAAACATTTTTACTAACCATTAGACTCAGTATTAAAGTTGTTTTTGCTTGCTCATATTTCTCCATTGTTTTTGTTTCATCTTTCAAAGGCTGAAAAGTCTCAATAAAAGTCGTGATCTTTGAAACAATTTCCCGTAAATCGTGTTATCAATGGTTTAAGAGTCGAAGGATTTCACACAAAAAAACGAAATATCAATACTTTAATGCAATTAATCGCTTCTTTCGTCATTTAATCAGATATTTCCAGAAATACTAGGATTTGAACTGACATTAGCGCTGGGATTTAGACAGGGATTCATCGGGGGATTTGTATCTCAACCATAAATGACCATGTTTCCTTCTCCACTAGTAATTTGTGTCATAAAATGGAAGGGGTTTTGATTTTATTTATTACTCACTGATAATCAGTGAATTACTGCAAACCAAAAGAAATGAAGAAAAATATATGACTCGGAATCAAATCCCAGTTATAAACCCTTGAAAGTGTTGTCAAGAATCAATTGCTTATGTTGGGTGTAAATTCACTCTATAATCCTGGGTAAGAGGATCTTGATAACTTATTTTATCGCTAAAATTGAAAGATAAATATTTTGTTGCAAATTAATGAAATTCTTGAGTAGTCTTCCCTTTGATATGAACCGGCACTCAAAACGTATAACCAAACACAATTGAGCATGATCAATATTGACCAAGATAAGCTCAATATCTTCGGTAAACAAAGAGAATAGGACTGAAATTTCAATGAGAAAGACACTTTATCTTTATTTTAATTAATTTCAATTTTCCCTCTCATTAGTCATTATTTTCAAATGAAAATTATTTTTAAATAAGTAATTGTTTTCATTGATATTCATTAGAAACTCATATAAACATCGGCACAGAATCGCCGCACAAATCAGTACAGGAATGACATCTCAGGGACGGATCGCAACCATTGAAAAGTTCTGTTAAACAGAAGAGATAAGGCGTCAGAAAAAGAGGTTTTTAATTAATTACTGAAAATATTTGAATTGAAAAACAAATATAAAGTATAAAATAAACGCAAAGAATATTCTGATAGCAAATAATCTATCGATTTATAAGTCAATAGTTTTCTGTTTTATATAACTTTTAACGTATTTTTTTGGCGATAAAAGCGATTCATTTCTGTCTCTCAGATAATGTGTTAATACTTTTCTTTCTTGTGATCAGAAAAACAAAGAAAAGTCTGGATTTTGTTTCGTAAGGAATCAAAGTTGAGCTCAGAATAAAAGGGCAGAAAAATAAAGTTTTTTATCCAATTCTTTTCGGCGGAGAAAAGAGTTCAGTTCAATAGCTGTTTGACGTCTGGCACCAGCATCTGTATGACAGCGCATATGGAAAGTCTCTCTGGGCATGACCAGGGTTTTTTTTGGAAGTCATCTCTTTTATCCTGGGATTCTATCAAGATCGTTTTTGTAACTTTGGTTAAAAGGCAGTTCTATTCAAAATAATTATATTTAGAATGTATTTGAGCAAGTTGGCTTTGGATTAATTTGGTATTTCAAGTTGTTGATCACCTTGGTCATTCTAATTGATTCTATTTTGAACCATTGAATGATAAAAACATCTCTCATTCGCGACTCTAAAGAGCCTTTTCATCGTTTTTATGTGTTATTCAAAACATGAGGGCTTAACAGCTCTTATGGTTGGCCTCAGGGATGGCCAGAAATTTTTTGGCTTCAATTTTCTGACCCCGTTTCTCATCCCTTAGCTATTCGATGACAACCTGACCAGAATTTCATCATTTAATTAAGCTAGTTCAATTTAAGAGAAAATTCAATTTAGCAAGATAAAATTGAGCAATAAAATTTGTTGTTTATTTATTTATGAATTCTGTGCTCATCCCTGCCTCGGATGGATAGCACAGAATAGGTTTCATTACGAAAAACAATAAAAAAAAATTTCATAATTGATTTGAAACCAATTTTTTTCGTTATATTTATTTTTTTAAATAAATTGAGTTATAATTAATTTTTATGTAAAACTTATTTGACATAAAACATGTGGAGTGATCTTAAACGTAAACTTTTCACCTTGCTCATTATCTCGAGGGTCAAATTCAATTATAATTTATTATAAATTTGTAGATATTTTATATGAAAATTAAATATTCATTAAAAACAGATATAATTTTCACGGATTAGTGATCGTACAGAGAGTGTGTCTGAACGGGTGTCAACACTAATGTATGGCCAGACCTCTGATGTGTTGAGGCTATGGATCCGATGTCTATAAATGTTTAAAACAAAAGTTTGTCGCCCTATGGCTCAGCTCTGAATATGGATCAGACCGTCACTCAGTTGGTGTGTATTCTGTGCACAAACTCTTTGAGAAGTTTTTCTGAGACTTTAGTCGCAAACTATCGGCAAATACTGAGTATTAAGTGATTGTCGACTATTATTACAGACTATTATGTGCTGAGCAGTCGTTCCAAGTTATCAGTAGTCGTTCCTTTTAGGCGACAATTATTGGCTTAAAAAAGGAGTCACTAATCAATTGACTGATAAATGAGTGAACAGAATATAAATAGTGTTTTATTTTGACTGAAATTTTCATAATTAAAGTCGATTTTCGTCAAACGTGTTCATGAATTAAGAGGAAAGCCTACCGTCACTCGTGTGGCTGTTCTCCTGAATTCTGTGTCGTTTTGTGTGAATTTTTTTTAAAGTGAAAGCATTCCCTAACACTCTCTGTGTGTGACTCTCATCTAACTGCACAGTCCTCTCGATATTCTGTGCGATAAACTTAGAGAAAGTGTAGAGAAAAATAATTTTATTTGTCATTCCATCCGAAACCTGTGCCAATTCCTGAGCCAAGAGTGTTGTGGTGTGCTATCGGAGTATGAAATTTGTTTGAAAACAGACCCAAAAAACTTAATTAAGTCTTCAGTTTTTGTGAACCAAAACAATAAATAATACAAAAAATTATTACAACTTTTCTAACGATTAAAAAGAAAAACTTATTTTCGTTTCAATTAATTATTTTTTTATATATTTTGAAAAATACCGGTATTTTTGTAAATATAAACTTGGTATTTATGGCAACACAACTATTGTGTAACCTTTTCATAGCATGTGAGTAGAAAAAAGTTATCTTGCTCATATGAAACTTAATGCTCAAGAGTTTTGTTATTCAACATTGAAATCAAATCTTTTGTTAATCTTATATTTCAATCATTAAGTGATTTATTACTTCTTTTTAATTGAGTGTCAATTGAGTTATTCCGAGTATTATTTATTAGCTAGATCAAATGGATTTCCACTCAAATCCTTGTTTACCTAATACTTATTAATTCCATTAAAATATTGTTTATCTCATTTGATACCAGCAAATAATTGATTAATTAATATCTTATCTTGTTGATTCAATTACAGCGCTCATAGTTCACCTAGCATCATCAGCAAGCGTGGATCAGAAGCCCTGGTCGTATTTTTGTGAGTGTTCTTGATCATTTAACTTTTCAATTAAATTTATGTAAACAGTGTTATAAATATAGATTTGAATTATTATTCAACTGCCCTTGGTTAAGATTTATCGCTAGGAAAGTAAATTTAATTTAAATTACCTTGCTCATCCCACGGTTTGTAATGAGATCACTATATCTGTTTCGTCTTCAGAGTGATTGACAAATATTTATAACATTTTTATTGAAATAATTTTTTATTTCATTTTTTGTTTTTCTGATTATCTTTTGAAGAGATATTACATTCAATGATATCTCAGTTTTGGTATTCAAGTCATATAAACATTTAAAAATGAAAATGTTTTTTATGAATGAATTTCACTAATTTTATGTATATTTATAATCTTTGAAACAGTTATTTGTGTCTCTATTATGCGGAATGACTCTTAAAAACGCAAAACATCTTTAATTAATTTGAATGACATTCAGTTTCAGCACAAAAATCCTTATTCTCCTCTCTCTCTCTCTCTCTCTCTCTCCCTCTCTCTCTCTCTCTCTCTCTCTCTCTCTCTCTCTCTCTCTCTCCCAACAATTGCTAATAAATGTCATAAAATTCTTGTATTTTAATAAATGAGTAGAAAATTAATTCTTAACTTCTTTTTCAACGAGTCATCACTTATTGCAAAACAGAGACTCATTAACAGTTGATTCAAAATTATCCACACTTTCACCAAGTTGATCTCGATGAATAATAATCTTAACTCCATCCATAGGAATTAATTTAACTTACTCTTTGTTTATTTCAGCAAAAAAATTCAATTATTTTCGACAAATGAATGAGCCAATTGAATGAGTAATTTTATCTTATAATTTGCTAGATAATCATTATTCCTGGTGATTTTCCGCTTCAATTTTCATTCATAAATAGCTTTTTCTGATAATTAATTGAAATTTATTTCTGAATTTCTGTCAAATGTTTCCCAAAAATCACTTTTCGGTGAAAATAAACTTTAATTAAAAACTTTAATAACTTTTTTTTCTGACGAAAAACAGGCGAAGGGTATAAACAAATCCTGTTTTCCCATATAATTGAGTGAATCCCCTCTTATTTAGTGATTTGTTTCACTAATTAATTGATAAATCGTTTTCTCTGTTTATTTATTTTTTCATAAATTGATTTTTTTTCGGCTGAAAATTGTGGTCAATGTTAACGAAAATTAATATAATTATCGGCTGTTTATTGATTTTTATATAATAAGGAAATCCGTATTAGAATTGTATTGAGAGACAAATCTATTTAATCATTGAATGCAAGAGTATTTTTCTTGAATGAAAAAATACATTGAATTAAGTCATTGATAGATAAGTTTATTATTCAGATTAAAAAATATTTCAATTCAACGGAAATTTTTTAATAATTACTTTAAAAAACACTTAATTATAATCTGTATGCTATTGACCGGAATTTTCAAATAACTCGTTCATTTCAAAACCAATTATCAAATGACAATAATTTAATAACAATTTAGCATTAACAAATTCATTTTCAAATTTTGCTTAAATAACCAAGGAAAGTTTTCACATTTGATTTCATTATATTTGGAAAATAAAGAATTTTATCAGGTTGAAATGACATTATCGTGCTGTATTTTTAAATTAATATTATTTGAATATATTATTACTCCAAATACCAATGTGTTTGAACAAAGTTTTGATCAATTATTAAAAAAGTACAGTTTTTAAGATAAAATAATAAATTGATCAGGATGAGCCAAAATAAACATTAGCTGACCAATTTTTAAATTGTGACCATGCTTAATTTTCAGCTCAAAACGATTGGGACAAACTCTGTCTGACCGGCAAAAGCCAATCACCAATAGATATCCACACAAAGAGGGCTTACGTCAACACATCCCTACTCATTGACCTCAAACACTACGACCAGGAGTTCCAGGACTTTAAAGTGAAAAACAATGGACACACAGGTAGTCCTCCTAACCCTTATTATCTGTCAAAACCAAATTAATTGTCTTCAAAACCAAAATCTTTTAAACCGATTGATCCACAGCTCAGTTGGAGATAGATTTCACTAACGACGAGACACAACACCCGTTCATCACTGGCATAGCTCTGGACAATCAGGTCTATGAGTTCTCACAATTGCACTTCCATTGGAGCACTGAGAGGGGTGTGGGCTCTGAGCACGCGGTCAATGGCAAGAAGTACTCGATGGAGGTCTTAATCTAATTTTTTTTAACTTGCTCATTTCCTGTGATTTAAGACAAGAAATTTAGTTTGTTCATGCTAACCCGTTATTAGCCTAGATTATTTTCGATGTATTAAATCACTTTTATAAGGGTGTGCTCTATAAAAAACAAATTGATTAATTGATTTATGCATGCTAAATTTACCCTTTCATAGATGCATTTGGTTCACTTTAACAAGAAATACGGAAATATTACTGAAGCCCAGCATAAAGGAGACGGACTGGCAGTGATAGGTGTGCTCTTTGAGGTAATTCCTCTTATTTTTACATTAAGAGACTTTCAGACAATCGATTGTCTGACAAAATCCAATTCTCTCTCTCTCTCTCTCTCTCTCTCTCTCTCTCTCTCTCTCTCTCTCTCTCTCAAAACTAAATCACAGTTTATTTCCATTAAGTAATAGAAAGTAATAAAACTTTAATATAATGTTTTGTGAGAAAACTAATGCAATATAATTTTTTTTCCTATATATAACTTTCTGTGGTTTTCTATCTCTTAATTCTTTTTACTCTATTTATTCCGAAGCCGTTCCCCATTTAGAGGATCGGATATAAAGACATAATAAAGAGGATTATAAAAATGTCCCAAAAATAGGACAGAATATTGATTTCAGTGATGGTTTTGGCCCAGAATTGTGTTTAGAGAAATGCATCGCATATTAAGAGAACAGAATATTTGTTCCCAAAAAACAACTGAAGGCCTGAAAACAGACGAAAATTATTTATTAATTAATAATTAAAACAAAAACAACAAAACAATTGTAAACACAGAATAAGTTTTTCAACTGAAAAGAAAATTATTAATTCAATTGAATTTCAATCAATTAATTAATATATAAGTTCTGATATAATTCAGGAAAATGTTATGCATCGGGAGTGGAATAATTGAAAATTTCATTCTCTAGTAATACCTATAAATAAGGTTTGAAATTAATTTCAGGAAAAATCAATTCAAAGCTCAAAACTATTGCATAAATCATAAGATTTTTTTGAAATAAAATTTGACTTAATTTTTGTAATTCAATGATAAGTCAGTTTTCGGTCGACTTTTGATAATTGAATAATATTTTTATCTTTCAAACGGAAAAAAACAGATCACACGGAAAGCCAACCCACATCTCGACCCTATCATAGAGGGGGTAAAGTTTACTCGGATTGAGGGACAGGAGGACTACCACAACATGAATATGTTTCGCCAGAATCAAAAGATACCAGCAATAAATCTTAAGAATCTGCTGCCAAACGATCTAGATACATTTTTCAGGTACCATGGATCACTGACCACTCCCCCCTGTTTTGAGAGCGTCACTTGGCTTCTATACTACGGCACGACTGACATTGGCATCAAACAGGTATTCATCCGTTTCTTCATTTGTTGGGAAAAAAGTATTGATTTTATCGTTTGTTTTAAAAAATGAATTTTTATTTTCAATCAATTCTTTGAAACAAAAGAAAATTTGAATTTAATTTCAATTATGCGAAACAATGTATGGGAAAGAAATGAGCAAGGTCTTTGAGAATGAGAAGAGCTAGATTCTTATCAAAAATTTTAAAACTAAGGTCAATTCCTTTAATAAATTTGCTTTATCATGCTCAGATTGAATCATTCAGAGCTCTGATGAACCTGAATAAAGTACTTTTGGGCCCAACCTTCCGACACATACAACCGGATCACCACCGGAGGGTCGAGACCTCCAAACCTGTGAAGGGAGACAATAGTGGACTGGCGTTCACTTCAAACAAATTTGTTATACAGTCGTCACTAATCGCTAGTCTTCTAATGTTAGCTAAATATTGAACTCCTGGTAGTAATTGACTTAATCCTGAGCTTAAATGTTCCTTTCGTATGTACGTAACCCTTACCCTCTTTTCTACCCAGGGTCAAGCAGAGAGTTTTGCCCTGATTTCATCTTGCTAACTCATTAGTCATGCATCAGAGATTAACCATGATAGTTTAGCCTTAATGAAGGGGTACTTACCTTATGAATGGAGCAAAATTTTTTTTGACCCTTTTTGAGTCAAAAGTGATTTTACTTTTGAGTTAAGCCACAAATGATTGTAATTATTAACTCTTTTAAAGAATTATATTTTTCTTTTGACTTAAAATTAATTATTTTTTCTGTCATTTATCGTAACTTATCGTCAAATTGAGGGCCAAATGATTTGTTTATTGAGATTTGAGAAAAAAATGTTTACTTAATATAAAAATCAATTTAATGTATAATTAATTTAATTGTTTTTCTTTTGAATAAAATTCATCTTAAATACAGTTTTTATGCGAAACGACTGTTTTTTCTCAACATTTTCATCAATTGAAGTGAAGGTATTTCCACTCAAACCTCAATCTCCTATTGAATTGAGAACATAATTGGATTCAAATATAATAATGACTTTAAATAATAGGATTTGAATATGAAATACATTTTTCTTCACTTAATGTCTGCCTTTAATGACACGCAAAGGGCTGTGCTTTAGATCAATGGATATAATGATTAACACATTTATAGAACCACTCATACGATTATGGAAAGGTGTAGCCAAGGTATAGATGAAAAATGATCTGAGACTTCTGGGAATTGATAACCAGTGTTGAAAATGTTTATACATTTTATCAAAAAATTCTAAACAAATAGATTCGAGGCATTAATCGGTTAATTAAAACCTGTTTTGAATGAGAAGTCTATTAAAAATCTAAAACAAAAGCGAAGGTCTTATAATCGATTTGAAGGACAATTACATGAGATTTAGTGTTAAAACAATGAATAGATTAATAGGTTTTTCTTATGGGATAATCAATGAGTCGTTTGTTTGAAACGATTTAGTCTTAAAACAATTGATATCTGAATAGCGATGAAAATTATGTGAATTTTTTTAACATTGAAAAAGTGTTTACTTGTATTCAAAGCCCTCTTAGACTGACATAACGTTTGTTTTCTTATGATTTTTGAGTAAATATTTGTTTAGAATTTTTTTTCATCTTTTCGTTTGAATTGTTTTACCGATTGATCTGATTATCAATGGATGCGAGATATGCGGAGTTCGAGGACATCCTGCAAGAGGTCGGAGGGTTCGGCAAATACCAGAAGAGTTTGTTACTATTTTTGATACCTGTGTCCATACTATCGACGTTTCTTTCTAATACAGCGTAAGTTTAAAAATGAATCATTTATCTTGGACATTCTAAATTGAGTTAAAATATTATACAGGTATTTTAAAAATTAATTTATTATTTACTGTTCTTAATTCATAATCCAAGTGATCATGTGAATATTTAAATACCAAGATTAGGGCTCAATAAATAAATTACAGTTTTTATTTGATATTTTGAATTCAAAAAGTCAATACGGAATCCTAGTACAAAACAATTGGTGTACCATGTTGACCACTTTCAATTCAAAGATTAGTGATCAATATTTAAAATAAAATTCATTTTTCTCTTTAAGATATTAATTTTGAATCAAGGTCATTGTAAAAATTCTTGATTCTCAAAGTTCAGAATAGTTGAAGCTAGTTTCAATTAATGTTAAGAGAGCCAAAATAATTGTGATCGAGATATTTACCAATGTATGTTTTATAAAATAAAAAAACTAAATTAAACTGGAACTGTTTTGACACGCCTTTAATCAAATAACCTGATTATATTTGAAGAAATAGATAACCGATTAAAATAAAAATTACAGTTTTTAACAAAAATTATTCTGTGATTTGAATGTCTGAGAGCTTGACATCAATTCTTGTGTTTAATTTTTTCATTTGTTTTTGTATTTTAAAAGTCATTTGACTCTAACCCCCGACCACTGGTGTTATGTGAAACAGTTGTCCAACTTTTCCAACGGAGAACAGCACCGGTTTATACGGCCAGTGGTCAGACCCGCCAACTGCACTAAAGACGAGGTCAGGGATTCGTGTCTTATGTTTGACATCGACTACAATCAGGTGTTAAACGATTTACGGCTGCCGACAGTCAACCAAAGTTCGCACCAAAAGTCACTGTCCGTTAAGGGATGTGACAGTGGATGGGTGTACGACAGGAGCCACTATTGGGACAGCTTTGCGATGCATGTAATCAATTGAAATCCATTCCTCTCTTAATTTATTTTCAACTAATTTTCTGTTTATTTTATCTGAAGTTTGATTTCGTTTGCGAACACATCCATGAGTTGAATGTCATAACAACTGTCCGGACAATTGCCTCAGTCTTGGGAACGCCTTTCTTCGGAATTATTGCCGATTTGTAAGACAACTGTTCTCTGAATTGATTGAAAATTATGTGATGTTCTTCAGGTATGGCCGACGGATCAGTTATCTATCAATTTTGATAACAGCTATGATATCAGCGATGAGTCCTATTCTGTGCAAAGAGTACACTATATTTCTGGTCTGTCAGTTCATTGTGGGGCTGACCTATCCATCGAGTCATCTAATTATTATGGTTTTGGGTCTGTTTTTAATCAATTAATCAGTTTTTGAAAAATAGTTTTCAAATGTTTTTCAATTTTAGTCATAGAATTCATGTGTCCTAAGGATAGGGCGAAGACACTGTCCTGCGTATGGCTATCCCTTCAATTGGGTACAGCACTGCACACATTCATCACATACTTCATTCCCCATTGGATTTGGATATCTATTTTAAACACAGCATCGGTTCTGCCCTTAATTCTGTTGTTAAGGTCTGAATATCACATACAAAACACACATACCTTTCCTTTTTTCTGACAATTGATTGCAAAGAATATCACTTTTTATTCAATTCTTTGAGAAAAACCTTTCCTTCGGAGAAAACCTTTTATTGAATTTTAAGGATTTATTACATCTATCGAAAGGAAAACCTTTTCTTCGTATTTGATTCGAAGACAAACTCTAATATTTGTCTTATTCTGAGTCTTATTTATAGTGATATTATTCTAACGGAAATATTTTGATGTCTTTCCCCTCTATTATAGACTAATACCGGAATCACTTCAATGGCTTCTATCGAAAGCCAAATACGATTCGGTGGAGAAGTGTTTCAAAAATATTATGCAAACAAACGATAAATCAATTGCTGAGGACTTACTCTCAATTCAAGTAAAGGTTTATATAAAACAAAAATATTATTCTTTTCCTCAAATCTCAAGGTTTTCAATAAAGTCACAGACTTTTTGTGGGGATAACCAGGAGTTCAACAGAAAAACACTTTTAAAAAGTCTTAACCCAACCAAAATGCATCAAATAGTTAACTAGGTTGTTTTACAATTTACCAATGCAAAATTAAAACTTTTAAGCTAGTTGATTTATTCTAAAGTAATTAATATTTCAGTTATCCATTTTTCAATTAACCCGATCATATTTGATTACCGAGATAATAGTTACAAATAAAAATAAAATAAAAAGAAATAAAAAGTTACAGTTATTAAAAAAAATCCAAAGTCTAAAGTATTCTAATTTGTAAATGATCTTGAGCATATATGAGCAATAAGATTAATGTGCATTATAACAGTTACATATGTGAACAACTACATCCAAATTTATAACGATCAGGATCTTATTAAGATTTAAGATCAATATGAAAATTATAGATTTTAACTACCATGTGATAATAAGTATACACCAAGATAATAATTAAATAATGTCTCCTTTTCATATAAAATGACTGGTTATTCCCATTTTGAGTACGTGTTTATGAAAATCTATTTTCAGAATTAATGATGTCTTTAATGATATCTTTCCCATTATTTCAATAAATTTTATTCAAAATATTTATTCAGAAAATCGGAAAAACAGCGAAAAATGTTTCAGAAGAGACTGAAGTCAAACAAATTGAAGTCATAACTGAAGACATTGACGACAAACAAGAAGAAGAAGACTCTGAAGACTCTCACGATTCTGAAGACTCTGAGGACTCTGAAGACAATGAAGACAATGAAAACACTGAAGACGATGAGGAAGAGCCAAAAAAAGAAGATAACAAAGTAGTGGTGGTAAAGGAAAAGGCAAAACGGGTACAGAATTTCGTACTAAAATTCTTGAGAGAGACGACACTATTCCAGATCCTCTTAATTCTGACAATTTGTTTGTCTATAAATCTATTGACAAAACAAATATTTGACTCAAATATGTATACGATATATGAAAATGAGTTACTATTCGACAAAATTTTATGGACTTTCGTCAAAATACCGGCGATTCTGAGCGCATGGTTTCTTATGCAGAGGAGGATCGGTAGGCGACTGACAAACGCCTGCCTCTTGGCAGTAATTGGATTAACAATGGTAGGCCTGCTATTTGCCAAGAGCAAACAAACGAAAGAGTGGTTATCCACGTTTGGCCTCTTATTGAACACGTCTTCGGTTATGATAACTAGCCTTCAGGTCATCGAATTGAGTCCAACAACGTTCAGGTGTACAGCACTGACCTTATGTATAACCTGTGCCCAACTGATCGTCTCTATCATCAATTTTGTTCACTCAGTCGTGAGTTTTGTTTACTATTCTATCCATTCATTTAATAATCAGTGGTTTTCCTCAAAAAAAGCAAAAAAAAACTGTTTTTCGTTTAGATATTTTAGAGGAAATGGTTCTGTTTTTTCATTTGGGTTTCCCTTTTTTCAGGAAAATTATGAGAACGAGAGGCTGTTTCTGGTGGTGGTGTCGACCATCGCTCTGTTGACAAGTTTTTTGTTGACTTTCGTCGCGGAAACCCTTCGGGAAAATATGCCCCAAAATGTTGTCTCATCTGAAGAACTGTTGAATTCAATGAAGTTCTGGAGATTAGCCAAAAGGCGGTGCGATATGAAGAGCAATATTTTCAAATCCCTCTCTAAATGGGAGCTAAACGACGGTCTGGACAACACCTGACTCGAGGTACAGGTTGTGTCCAACATATAATAGACTATTTATAGTCGTAGTGCTCTGAAAATAGTGAAACTACTGTTCAAATAAGCCTTGAATTGCAAACTCTAATCGCAAACACATCTGTCCTTCGATTTGTAGATATCTCCTAAAAATTGGTTTCAATTCTAAACATATTTTAATTATTTTTGTGTCGATATGTCTGTCCGTCTATTCGAGGGCACAGCACATACAAAACTGTACGCCCAGTTTAGGCCAACATATCCGGACCATTTGTTTGAAGAAGTGCTCAACTTTTTAAGGGAGAAAATACCTGAGAATCGGTGGCAAACAGCTGTTGATGTCGGGTGTGGTAGTGGTCAGGGAACCAGTGTTTTGGGGAAATATTTTCAAAAGTGTTTTGGCTTTGATGTAAGTCCGGCACAAATAAGTGAAGCGAAAGACAACAACTCTTTCGATAATGTCTTCTATTCTGTGAGTCATTGAAAACCATTACTTAATATGACTTTCAATTAATTATTTCGAATCAAAGGTAAGCCCCGCGGAAAGCCTACCGACTATTGAGACAAATAGTGTTCAACTATTGACTGCCTTCACGTCCGTCCATTGGTTTGATCTGAAGAAGTTCTTCGAGGAATCCGATAGAATACTTGTCGACAATGGAGTGATAGCTCTCGTATGCTATCATATGCCGGGACCTGATCCTATCGATCCGGAGTCACCGGATGACCAACAGTTGATTCAATTGATGGCCGAGATTTGGTTTGACAAACGGTTGGACCCTTTCAAGAGCTCCCGGACTCAAATGGCTGAGAATCACTACAAAGACTTGGATTTCCCCGAAAATTACGAAGTCGTCCACAAAGAGGACTTTATCGACACGAAAACGATTTATGCGGAAGGTTTGGTCGGTTTCTACAAATCTTGGTCACCATACCAGGGACTGGTAGCTAAGGACAGGCTCTTAGCCGACCAGTGCTTACATGAGTTTATCGAAAAACTCAAGAAAATACTCAAAACAAGTGATTTGTCTTCAAAACAGATAACAATTAGTTACAGATTTTTCATCGCTTTGGGAAGAAAAAAATGTTAGCCTTGCTCATTTGTCAATTTTTATTTAAAAAGGTTTTTAAAGTTTAACAAAATAAATCCAGTACATTTTTATACAGATAACAATTAATTACAAGTTTTTCATATCTATAGGTAGGATAAAATGATCTTGGTAATTAATTCAATTGATCTAGTAGAATTTTATTCGTTAAAAATATAAATAAGCAAAATAATTTATTGCTGGCATTTGATCTGCACTTTAATGGCATTATTTTTGGCACAGGCTTTGGCCGTATGGAATGCCTCAACCGCTTCCTCCAGAGGAAAGGTATGTGTTATTAACGGTTTGATATTTATCTTTCCGGTTGAGACAAGTTCTATGGCTAATGGAAAGCTGTGGAATAGGTTAGAGTGAGGAAGGGGTCAAAGTTCCACATGACTGACCTGTTTAGATATCGTTTGATGCCAAGGAGATTGACCTGACGGCAGGCGGCGCTCGACAGAGGGACCGACACCTTCTTATTATTGACTCCAATCATGACGACATTTCCGCCATCTTTGGTCACATCTATCGCCAAATTTAGGCTCAATTCGGCGCCACTGCAGTCAAAACTGACGGACGGGTTGTCCCCCAAGATGTCGACCACCCGTTCCGACAGACTCTCGACGTCTGACTTATGGTCAATGAGTAAAGTCTTTTCAATACCTAATTGTTTGGCGAAATCCAAACGACTTTCATTGATATCTACCGAAGAATTCCATCCAAAGAATTGATTGTCAACTGATTTCCAGAAGTCTTACCCAAAATGCAGAGATCCTGAGCTCCCAGTGCTTTGGCTGCCATAGCTGTCAGCAGACCGACAGGTCCGGCGCCGGTGACCATACATTTCTGAGCCCTTCCCACTGCAATGTTGGCCCTCATGCAGGCAAACACCCCCACAGCCAGTGGCTCCATAAGCGCCCCCTCGCCGTAGGATATGTTGGGCGGAAGTCTATCCACAAATCAAACTATTAATTGAAGTTTTGATAGGAATTCCTCATTACTTGTGACAAAAGGCGGCGCTTTGGTTGTAAAACCTCCTGAGAGATCCCCCGAGAGGGGCCACTCCATGGAACAGTACATCCGGACATAGATTATAATCGCCTTCTTTGCAGACCCGGCACTGAAGGCAAGCAATTCCCGGCTCTACGGCTACTCTATCCCCGACCCGGAGGTGAGAGACAAGTGATCCGACCTTAACGACAGTCGCACTCGACTCGTGACCCAAAACTACCGGCTCTCTGACGATCCACTTGTCGATGAAGCCGTCCGACCAGAAGTGAATGTCTGACCCGCACAGACCCACTGTGTGTGACGCCAATTGAACTTCTATCGTGTTGAGCAAGATTAATTTTGAGTTTAGCTTGGTCAGTTTAGTGATTTTGTTACCGTTAGGTCCAGGTTCACCCGGTAATGGAGTGGCCTCTAGCCTGAGGTCATCCTTTTTGTGCAAAACGACGGAAAGGTTTTCTAACATAAGGGAAGGGTTTGTAAAGAGTTAATGAAGAGCACAGAATAAATAGCTCCCACAGTTGTAGCGCCGATTTATATACATTTAGTTGATCAAGGTTGATTATCAATGCCAAAAAAAAGTAATTATGATATCAGAGATCCTCAATATAATCGTATAATAAGGAAATATGAGTTTAAAATTCAATAAATTTAATGATTATCTGAAGTATTGATAAACTTTTTGAACGAAAATATGAAAAAAAAATTTATTAATGAAAACATTTCTCTATTTTTGGAAAAACAATTTTTTTGTTGAATTGTTTAGTCTTTTTCATAGTCTTGACACGAATTGAACATGGTCATTAAAAAACATACTTAACATTGATATCTTAAAAAATAACCTACATCATTCGAATACAATACAATTTCAATTATCCATGTTAAATATCGTACCATGCAATAAATGTTATCAGTGACATCATATTACAATATATTTTCTAGCTCATTCATCAGAATAGTCTGGAAATATTGATTTATGCAAATAAATATACCAGTACATTTTTGTATAATTCAAAACTATTATTATTGAACCCTGATTGTTTCGCAAGGAACAGGTAGTTTAATGAATTTCAAATGAGACGTCGAGTCGTCGCCACCTGTGCTTCAATTGAACCACACATTTGTGCGATGACTTCACTGCACAACATATTCTCCAAAAGAAAAACTTTTGAAACGTGATTAAAGAATTTCAATTGAATGAACTTGGTAATAAACTAATTGAATAACAATAAATGAACTATTTTGATGAATGTCCAATTTTTAAATTGACTCCTCTCCAATCAAATCAAAAGTTGATAAGAGTTTCCTCAGCCAACTGTGAGATGTTTATCAAGAAACTATTTTAATCAGTTTACACTTATATTTGAACTAGTTCAAACTTAAATCACATGCTGTTCCACTTGAATGATGAACACTTAATAACTATGCCCTGGTGTGTTATCTGATAAACAAGGTAAATCCAGGTTTAATCTTATTAAACAGTATTGGCTGTCGTTATGACAACCAATTCAAATGTGAATCATAAACATTGAATAGAGAGGACTGACTACTGAGCGCTGAGCGATAGTGAGAGAAAAGTTTAACATTTTTCTCTGTTTTTATATTAATAATAAATTTTTTGATTTCAAAACTGTTTTCTACATATTATTTGTGTCTCTAAACGTTTCAAACGTTTTTTGTATTTTGTGTTTGAATTGAATTCAAGACAACATTTTCATCAATGAATTCATACCACGACTTGTGTCGACCCATTATAGGGGAAGTTCTGTGCAATTGAGACAATAGTTTATTTTACATTGAATTCTGAGTTCATTAGTTTTTGTGATCTAATGAAGAAATTTCCAGAAAAATGATTGACTCCGGTATTGATCTGATGTTATTCTTACGAAAGCCTTAATGACTTTTGAATGAAAATATTTTCGCTGAAAATCACTGTTTAATGAAAATATTGTTTTCATCTAAAAAACGATTTTTTCTCTTATTTTAAAAAATGTCTTCAGACGTGAATCCCATTGAAACAGCTCAGCATAAGGTAGAGGATATACCAGAGCCGGCACCCACTGCTCCCTGTGCTCTCTGCGGTAGGAAGTTCTTAGCGGAACGACTGGTGAGTCCACTGAATATATAACTCATTTATATTTAATGTTAAAATAATTACATAATTCAGAGACTCATTACATATTGAATATGGGGTTCGCATAGAACAGTAAATGACCTGTCATTCGATGACCCGCTCCTCTAAATCGATAATTTTTCGCGTTATCTTGTTAAAACCAATTTACTAGATGAGTGTCGTGACATTTAATCAGGGTAGAATATTCCATTCCTGTTTAACCTCCTGTATTGAATTTGACCATGTTTACTTTTATGTCTATTGTGAAATAGCTGTTTATTTCTGTATAGATTAATATTGATCTAGGTGTTTTTTGCTGATTCACTATGTTTACAGACCGATTCCATTTGGTTACGTCAAATAAAGGAACTATCAAGGGAATTAATTAAATTGCCATTGAAATAAAGTAGTTTACTTTCTTAATTGATATCTGCTATTTCATGGGAAAATACACTCAAAATAGCATCTTGCTCAAGTTTTTATTAGGAATATTTTACACTTTGCTAAACTGGTCTTGGTTATTCATAAAAAACTTCAAATTAATCAATTTTTTGATAAAAATTTAACACGAGGTCAATCTGATTGAGATGTTAAAAGCAGTCCATTTATTCTGTCCTATCCCTCCCTTTCCACCTAAAAATGGATCAGTATTTGAATTTTTTTAGTGAAATCCAATTCAATCGATTCATTTTAATTACATTTATTAGGCTGTCAATTGACCTTGATCAACTTGACAGACATTTCTTCTCACGGCACAGATGTAGATACCCTGCATTTAAAAAATCCATACCTTTCCAATGTTTAGCAACAAGATCGATTTCCCTTTTCGATATTTTGTTCTGAGTCCAATTTTCTCACCATTTAAGTATAGCTATTAATAACCTAGCTATTATATATCTGTGTCTTTTGATATACTCTTGTAATGAATACCTTCTTCTGAGAGTTTATGTAATGTTTTGATCAGAATATCATTAATTCAAAGGAAAAGACAGTTATTTATTGACAAAAAACTTCGAATAAGTTTTTTGGAAAAATTATATAATTATTGTTTTTCAAATCAATGGTTAGAAACCAAGAATCGATTGGAAAATATAAAACTCATACTCTTTTTTCCGCCGACTTTATTCATAATTATTATTCATTTTTATTGAATTTTATTTCATTTTTGTTTTGTAACCAAAATAAAACATTTCTACAATTTTTCCGTAAAATAAATTATAATTTGGTTTTTGTTTTGATTTCGAAATATATTTTCTAATGAATTATTCATCGAAACTGATAGCTATTTAATCAGGAATTTAATGAACAGAAAATAAAATACTAATAAACAATATTTTCCTATAAATCAGATACTCTATGGACACAGAATCACAGAATCATAGAATATATTCTCTATAAATATACAAATCTATGAATAATATATAGAATTATAATTACTCAACAAATAAAATATATTTAAGGTATTACTTCCTATTATTAATATCCAGTAATAAATAAACTGAGATTTATATGAGTTTCATATAAAACTCATATTCGTATCATTTGACTCTTGGTCTGCAAACTATTCGGACACAAGAATTGATTCCCTGAGCCCTGAATTTCATAACAAAAGTGTGTTTCCAATCAAAACGAGTGAATTAGAGAAAAAGGTTTTCATTTAATTCTTTGTGTTTTCTATTATATAATCACAAAACTGATGGTAAGTCTTGATATATGTGTTTTACAATAGAGCCTATGAGTCCGTTCCCTATATGACTGAATAGCATGTAATTAATTTGAACATTAATTTCCTCGTCATAATTGTGGTGGTGTTCCACATATTTAGAGGGTTTAACCATTTTATACATTTCAGTCGTTTATTGACACGAAATCCATTAGAAAATGGTTTTTGTTTTTTCGGTTTCAAACGAAAAAAGTGTTTCATATTTTGATTGCAATACTATTTTCAACCGAAAAACTACTGAAATATTGGCCCATATTTTGCATTTAATTTCCCTTTAAATTCATAATTGATTTCAAGGGTTTAATTACTCCACTTTTCTTTCAGAACACAGAATAATATTCCGTCCCTTTTTTGGTCATTTCTAATGAATTTTTGTTTCAATATTTGTATTCATAGGAAAAACACCAAAAAATTTGTAATAAAACTAAAGAATCGCAGAAAAAGAGGAAAGCATTTGATTCACACAAACAAAGAGCAGACTTAGAAAAAGTGAATGGCTTTCCAGTGACACCGCCTTCCAGACAGACGACCGCCAAAGTCGCTGACAAACCACCAAATAATAAGACATCGAATTGGAGGGCAAAACACGAGGAGTTCATACGGACTGTACGCCAGGCCAGGGGTGAGAAAGTTGACGAACCGGTGGCTCAAAGTGAAGGTGGAGGACCCCGGGTGCCGGTCGGGTATGTGATGTGCACTTTCTGTGGCCGTAACTTCTCGGATAAGGCGGCGGACAGACATATAGAGTGGTGTCGGGAACAGAAGGCGCGTATCCCTCGAAGTGCTAACAATAATAGGGCTTTGGAGCGAATGAAAGCCAGGACTCAAGTGAGTAGTCGTTTGTGAACACCATTTACTTAATTAGAAATTTTTCTCATACCTGTGCTGTGGGACAGGCGTTCCCAATATTTTTATATAAAGTATTATTGAAAGCGAGAAAATTAATGAACTTGGTTGAATTCTGGTTGCGATTAGCTTTTGTTTTGCGATTATTTTAGTGACCTAGTTAATTTCAATTCTCGTATTTATAGATTTTTATAAAGTTTTTCCTGATTTCGATCTAAAGTTTTGTTTTTTATCTTTTTTATTGAAAAATATTTTTCCGATTTTTCTTATGAATATCATTAAGGTATTGATATTTCTTTGAATTATTATTCTGTGCCAAAGAAATGTCGTTCCTCTGAGTTCTTAGATATTATTTGTATTGAAAACCATTAATCAAAAACACAAATGACTTTATTTTTGGTCACAATTTAATGAAGTCTTTCCTCTGAGAAGACAATTAGAAATTAGTTTCACTTTTTGTTATCGATTTTCAATCAAAACGTTTAGACGTTTTTCTGAATAGAAAAAACACTTCAAATGAAAAGTCATTTTCATTTGATTTCAGACAAATATTTAGCGAAAAGTTAATCGTCTGATAAACAGAACAAAACGGACAGAATATTCCGTCCTTTCCATCATTTTTTGGGTAAATTGAATAAAAATTACATTAATTTCTGTGATTAAAAGCGAAACACAATTTTCTTATCAGAAGAATAAATATTTTATTGGATTCAAAGTTAATACACAAATGTATTGCAATTTTTTGTATCCATTAGTAGAGAATCCATTGTTTTTCTATTTCTATAACACAGAAAACACTAACAAATGATTTGATTAATGGATAAAAAATGATAATTCAATTCAATGCCCGAAATGATTGATACAAAAACAGAGCACAGAATAGTATTACGCGAAGAACTCTTTACAAAAGTACTTAATTCACGTCATTATCCTCAGGAGAATATTCTGTCCTTTTTTTCTTTTGTTTTTCTAATCATTAGTTTTCATAAATGACTGTAATCTTGAAAAACAATAGCTTTCAAGTAAACAATATTTCATTCATATGTCTGTCCCTCAGTATAAACCGACTCCGAACAAGTCTTCGCCAAAAACGGAAACCCCACCGAAGCCGGGTTTTGGTGGCAGTCGTTCTCAGCCGCCGACGCCTCCCAACAGCCGAAGGACTGTCACCCAACAGACGCGAAAGCCTTCGCCGCCAAACAGTCTACCAATAGGTCAGTCAAATGGTTATAAATCAAAGGCATCGCCGAAGACAACGACCCCAACGACGGCAGTTGTCCGAAACGTACGGACAACGCCATCGCCGCCATCGAAGTCTAAGTTCGACAAACATCGGATCAATTCGCTGTCGCGGCCGAAGAACTCGTCTCCCGATAGTATGGATCAGTTGATGACACAAAAGGAGCCGATAATGAAGTTTAAGGAGAAGTTCCCAAACCATACGAACCATACGAACCACACGAACTTCGTTCGGAACGAACAGCTCAAAGAACTTTTGAAAAAGACTGAGGCATACAACGGACCTCCCCGTACAGTGCCTGGAGTCAGGACTGGTGGTATGTCACCCGTCAAAAGTGATAATCACGCGTACAGTAGCCCTAAAAATGGGTGAGTTTTTGACTTTTTTGAGAATTTTTTTTGAATGAATTTCTGGTTTTATATGAATTGTGTTTTTTTTGTCATTCAATGTGTGTCTGAGTATATACTCCGACACAGTTTTTGCCTCTAATTTATTATTCATTTGTATTTCACGCAACGTTTTGCAACCATTTTGTGCTCCAATTTTTACCAATTCATTGATATTTATATCTTGATTATTGATTTATTGGCTTATAGTCTTGCGACAGTCTGTGTATCCGATAGCCTTTCCTTTTATTATTCACTATTTCTTTGAGTTTTTTTATTTAAATAATAATTTATTTCTCTTCGCAATCAAAGGGCTAACCAAAGGGTATACTAATTTAAATTTAACATGTTAATTATAATTTCATTAAACAGTGTTTGAGCATGGTCAATAGGGTTTGATTCTGTGTTAGGTTTTGGTTATTCTTGATTTGTTTTTAATCTTGCATGTTTTGCTGAGTTGTTTATTTGACACATCACTTGGTTATTGACTGTCTGTTTGATGCAATATATCGATCAATAAAACAATAATTTCAAAGTTGTTTTGTTTTCCGACCACAACCTGAAACTCATTTACATTTCATTCAATTTCTTAATGAATTGGTTTTGCAATCATTAAGTCATTAGATATGATTGGTTTCAAATATATTCAAACTTTTGTTCGATAGTTTATTATTCGATCTAGATTATTGATTTTTCCTACCAATCAAAACTTAGCTTATTTATTTGTCATATGATCTAGATTCTAGTTAAATACTGTTTCGAAGTAATTCGATACAATTTACAAGAAATTCATTCAATAAAAAAACATTTGTTTCATATTTCACTGAAAAGATAAACTCAAAAACCAATTATCACTCAAATCGATAGACACTATAATAACCACAACATATCAGAAGAGGAAGAGTTGGCAAAACTGAAGACACGTATAGAAGAACTGTATTTGAATGGAAGCACAAAATATAAACCAAATTCACTTCAAAACAATAATCAGATCAACGCTAACAACAAACTGAATAACAATCACGTGACTAATGGGAAGGTCCTCAACGGACAGGTAACCAACGGCAAGATTATAGCCAAGGTCAATCACTACGAGATCAACAGCGAGAACAGCACTACGAGGGGCAGTACCGGTGGTTCCGAGTCGTCGTCTTCCATACACACTCCTCCCAGGGATGGTAGCGCTTCGGATGGACAGACCACTAACGGCTCAGGACTGCCGAAGTTTTGCCATCAGTGCGGCACTAAATACCCGACAACTATAGCCAAATACTGTTACGAATGTGGGTCCCGTCGTTTGGGAACAGTCGGACCCTTTCTAACGAATTTAGACTAAAATTATAGAGAATTCTGTTCTGAAATTCTGTTCATTTTTTTAAATTCATT
>JAQIXV010000427.1:0-36678 GCA_034700625.1 Tectocepheus velatus | reverse complement strand
GTGAGAGAGAGAGAGAGAGAGAGAGAGAGAGAGAGCACATTGATTACCAATAATTTTATATGATAGGTGCTCCAGCGAAAGGCAGCTCATGATGAGATCGCCACCAGAGGTGAATTTTCCACTTTGTGTGTGTGAGGAGTGAATTAAATAAAATTTTCATTTTTTTCTCACACAAAGTCATGATTTTAAAGATGCTATCAATCCATGAAATTCTTGAGCTCTGCTCTCAAAAGAACCAAAAATAAGTTAAAATCCAAATATTTTTACATTTAATTAACCGATTCATCGGATTTCTCTTATGAGAAGTTGACTCCCAGTCTGAACAGAGTTATGTTTTCCCCAATTAATAAACCATAATTTCTTTTGTTTTTTTTATTCAATTTTTTTACCGAGTCTATAAAACATTGAAATTAGCAAGATCTAAAATACATAATGAGATGATTTACTAATGTCTGATTTCAAATGATATCAGACATAAATTTAAATACATTGAGAGTTCCTTAGAAAACGATAGCAAGCAAATGGTAAAAATGATCTCACTAAAATACCTGCAGCCTTAGACTATAACACTATTTATTCTGATCCTTTCAGTAAAAATTATCAAGGTATCAACTTCATTATCATTTGAAGAGAGTAAGAAGATATGAAACAGTCATTTATTCAAATTTTTCCTTGATCTAAATTTTGAAATATAGATAGAAAGCCAAGTCTTATCATAAATTGGATAAAATTCTATATAAATTAAGTGACTTATAGACGAAATGATGTGATTTTTTTATTAATAAAACGGTTAATAATAATAACGAACAGATAATAAACAGAGAGTCAAACAATAGATTATTTTGTTTATAAACTCATTTTTTGAACAAAAGAGATCTTAAAATGTTATAAAAGTTAATAATGAGGTCTAATATTATTTATATAAGTTATATAACAAACAAAAATGAAGTTCACATACGATTAATCGCTTTTACATGTCTTCAGATTTTATAGTTTTTCAGAGCAATCAAAGAAACCTATTCTTTGTTCCACTGTTTTCATGCAATTTTACATAACCTTTGAAGTCATCGGAATATATCATAATTTTCAAATTTAATTATAACTATTGTATTATAGTTAGGATTCATGCAATTCTCCCAAATAATAATTATGCAAGATTTTACCTAAAAACATGTGAGACTTGCATATTAATGCAATGCAAGATACTCGACTGGTTTTGCTCGGTTATTCTCAGTTTAACAAATGTCAAACATACTGATCAAAAAACTTTTGCATTAATACTGAATTATTTCGACACTAAATATGATATTCAAAAAGCACTGAAATCTAAGTAAAACTTTGAATATTAATAAATTATAATTCAAACTATAATTCAAATACTCAAACATTTTATTCACTCAACTTTTAAGAGAGTGAATGTTCTTGTTATATGTTTTCCCTCAAAATCATTATTATCTCAAATCAAATTAATTAACTCTTTGAGAAATTATTCAAATTAAACCTTAATTATTAATTAAAGGAAACATTAAAATTTGCTCATAATTAAATTAATTTTAGCTTGTTTGTTTTTTGTTTGTTTGCTTGTTTATTTTGAAAATAACCCAAATCACACAATTGTAAAAACAAATAAATCAATTTAATTAATGAAAACTTGTGGTCATTTCAGTTACTAATTCAAAACTATTTTCCAAATTTCCGGTACTTTAGATATGAATAATATGATCATGATCATTGGGTTTCTTAAGATAATCTCAAATAATTGCAATAATTTTAAAATTTATGAATGAATTTAATTCTTTCATTAAATAATCGCAAAATTTATTCGTAAATAGTTTTCAATTTTAGAGTTTTATAGGTTTAATTGTAAGTAAGCAAGGTGGTCTTTCTATTCGTTTTGGAATATTGAGTATATTTGAAGAAAATATTGAAAAATCAATGCTTTTCTTGAAATGAAGTTTTAGACAAATTTTCCGATTCTCGCCTTAAGGACAGTCACATCCTTTTTGTGCGTCAAACAAGAATAGTGTTAAGAAGTGGGGCCTCATTAATGACTCAATGGTTATCTTGCCAATTTTACTTAAACATTTTTAAACGTATATATCATTAAAATGTATTTTCAATTTTCAAAGTCCTCTGAAATTTTTGGGATATTCTGAATCAGAATTAATTTGATCTAATCTTTAGGTTTTTGGTTGATATTGAAGTCAATATTATATCTCAAAAGTGTTTGTAATTAAACTTATTTTCCAATCGTTTTAATGAAGACTTAATTCATGAGATCTTTAACTTTTTAAAGACAGTGAAAATGTCTCTACGAATGTATTTTACCCTCAATTTAGTCAAAATCAAATCAAATCAAATCACTTTCGACCAAATATTTTAAACTATTAGTTATTTGAAAATTGAGAATATGATAAAAAGTAGATAGGTCATTAGTAAATTATAGGTCAAACTAAATAGGATAACACCGATTCATATTTTTATAGTTTATTATTAAACTATATTTTACACAATTTTTTTCAGTTTAATTGACGACAGGACAGCAAAATCATTATCAAGATCATTTACAACAAATTCATTTGGTTTATACAAAACGGTTTTCTAAAGAAAAAAAATGGCTTAAGTTTTGGCTCATTATAAGCGATATTCAATAAATTAATGGCAAGTTTGAGAATTAATACCACGATTATTATCAAATTCAAATGTATATATATTTACAAAAGATTATGAGAGAAAATGTGATCCAATTGTTTATATTTTTTTAATTATTATACCACAGAATGAGTGAAATAATTTGCATTTTAATGCATTTTTCAGACAACAATTAAACTGCACTAAAACTACACTAAAATAAGTTAAGAGTTATAGCCTTTAAAGCCTTTAAAATGTTTAAGAGTCTGACAAATAAGTTATTAAAGAATTTTTGAATTTCTAATTCATTTGTTACGATCAGAATTACGTTGAGATGTTTTCTTGCTTTTCATTCGCCTATTTTGAAACCAAATTTTGACCTGTCTCTCAGTCAGGTTCAAATTCCTGGCCAACTCCCAGCGCTTCTGCTTTGACACATAGGCATTGAATAGGAACTCCTTCTCGAGTTCCAGTGTTTGAAACTTGGAGTACGGCTTCCGCTTCTTCCTCACCGACACGTGATGTCCAGAATTATTTGATGCGGCGCCCGTCCATTCGAGGCCAGCCGCTGCCGCATTGGTAGCTAATAAAGCTGCATGGTGATGTAGTACTGCTGCATGTGCATGATGATGGTGATGGTGGTGGTGCACCGCTGCCGCCAAAGCATCTCCTATTTAAAGAAAAATCACACAAATTCTGGTTTTAGTTAAAAGTTATCAAAATATTTGATTTAAGTATAAAAAAAATAAAATTAAAACTAAAAATCAAACAAAAAAATTGAGATAAAATTGAAAAAGAGATAATTGTAATGACATCTGAGATAATTCAAAGTGATATTAACTTTTATAGTGAAAAGTGATGCCCTATTATAACAACAAAAACACAAATGATAATCAACCGACTGATGCAATAAAATATTTTAATGGCATAACTGCCTCTTTAGGCTCCAATTTATAAGATATGTGAGAATAACATGATTTTAGTGAACTTTACTCATAATTGTTTTGAATATCTTCAATAAAATGATGAAATTGATAAATAAATTGTCACCGAATTGGAGATAAATTGTTGATACAATTCTATTGATATAAAAATAGTCTAAAAGTTGATTTTTGTGTGAAAACCTGAGCCGTAAAAATTGTTTATTTTAACCAATTATATGACTGGGAGTGAGCCCTAACTTCAGGTGTTTTTTACTATTCTTTCTAAAAATCTAAATACAATCGCAAACTTTGGCCCAAAGGTCTAACAGTCAAAGTGATCCTATTTTAGGAAACTTTTTGCTGGTTTACAGCTTTGGCACAACTCTAACGCAACTGTTATCTAATGTAAGTAATGAAACAACTGTTTTATTGTATGGCATGTATGCGATCGAAAGGTACTGCTATTGAAAGCCGAGACACTATTTCCAACTATTGAAGAGCGGGATCTCTATACTTCACAAAAGGATTTTCTGCTCTCACTATCAAAACAATAAAACAGTAAAAATAAAACTGAATTATCAGTCGTTCCTTCAATACTATGTATAGCCTTATGTGGGGCTCATTGTAATCGAGTCAACGAATGCGTCACAAGAAGTCACAATTGCATTACCACTGGATCTCAAAAAACTATTATTTCAAAGAAAACCAAAAAAAGTTTCGCTTTGAAGGAAATTGAAGGAAATCTTTTACAATGAGGGAGAGAGTGAAGGAGAGGGAGGGAGGGATGTGGAGAGAGAGAGAGAGAGAGAGAGAGAGAGAGAGAGAGAGAGAGAGAGGACTGGACTCTGAAGCGAATTGAATGGATTCTTCCTTTTTTTGGATGTGAGAGAGAAAGGCTGACAAATGCATATAATCCACACAAATGTCAAATATTTTATTTGAAACTCAAATCAGAAATTTGAATGAATAACAGAATTGTATAATAAGTTGAGCTATAATTTGGTGACAAAACTGAGAAAAGCGAGCGTTTGGTCACAACTTCTGTTACAGTTTGTTGTCTTCAATATGAGTGGAGTTTCGATAATTGTTTGGCTAACAATTGGATTCAATGTATTTATATAATAAAGTGGTTCTGGTCAGCCCTACTGCCACATATATTAGCCAAACCAAAGCCTAGTCGCACACAAATTGAGCTCAGGTTTTGTCAGTTCCCCAAATCTAATATAATAAAGTAAACGTCAAGTCGACCGTATATTCCCTGAGCAGTTAGACTCAGTCGATCATTGTTCTCAAAGCGGGACCGACCGACCAAATGCTTCAAATGGGTCGACATTCAAACAGAAGCTTATCCCGAATCGACTCCGATCTGAGCCAACCTTCAGGTAACTCATAATATAAGTCAAATTAATGACAGAATCGCTTTATTACTGAATTTAATGTCCGTTCGGCTGAATATCTATAGACCTTTCAATGCATTTCTCAGCGATTCTGTGGCTCTCAATAAATTCAAAAACAATTTCTGTCAGACCTTCTCATCAGTGGTGGTGACACCAGAGCTAACGTTACTATCACTTCATTAAAACAATTGTTTTTATCTAAATTTTTTACTCTTTTGTTCATTTGATTATCATTTGATAAATGAAACTCAATTTGAATGCAATAATAAATTCAATAAAAAAATAATTACAAAAAATGTTTGTTTATGTCATTAAAATCGAGATAAGAGTCAACTCACCGGTAGGCGTAGTGGGCGGAGGGGCTGACGACGCCTGACTCCAAGGACCCACCGAAGTACCGGTACAGCTCTGGTCTGTGGCAACGGGTGGGAAGTTTCTGATGGCTGAGTGATACGAATCTACAAATGCTGTTCTGTGGTCGGCTTCAGCCGTTAAGTATGGATCTGGTCGTGCAGTTTGATGATATGGTGAGTAATTGCACCAAGCTGATGCCACGTGATTGGCCGCCGCGTGATGTGCCGCTGCGGCCGCAAATGCACTGCCGTGACAGACAGCAGCCGCTACTATGGAATCACTTGGCATTTGTGAGGTCTGCCCATTAACTGCTGCATCGTATGCAGAATTTGACCAGAATTTGGTGGGCGCCGGCTTACAGGGACGAGATGTAGAAGTCTCGGCAGTATTACTCCCGTAATAGTAAGACCCGGAGCCAATCGATGGCTGATGGGCGCTGGCATTCGGAGTCCCAACACTCATACAACACGAAGACGAGGCCGACGTTCCGTTGTGTTGATTGGGATAAGAGTCAAAGTCATAGTTGTTTGCAGAGGAAGACCAAATAGGAGTCGTACTACTGATACCACTGTGCAGTTGCACATCACCCGAACCCGACCTCATTCTCTCACTCGAAGACGAAGCACTTGAAGAGGAAGTCACGTGAGTTGAGGCCTGACCTGCACTCGACTCAAACGAATTATTTAAACTCTCGGGTCTTTTGGACGAAACGAGAAGTGTTTGGCCGCTATTGTTGTTGTTGTGGTTGTGTTCGGTTGTGTCGAATCCGTTCATTATTTGATGGTTGGAAGGGATGGCATCACTCGCCTCACAATCAAAAGACAATCACAAATCAAATATTTAATTGAAAGCCGATTACGAACACATGTTTGCATCCGATCTCAGATCAGGTCATCGATGGGACCACCGATTCGTATAAATTTAAAATACAATCGAATGCATAATAAAACGATTCCACAGTTTCTTAGTCTGAAGTGGGGCTCACTTTTGATCACTCATTCCCTCTCTCTCTCACTATTTCAGACGCTTTCAGTGGCTTTCCTTCTCTTCGAGTCATTCAATGTCCTGAGCATTGCTTTGAGCAAAAGCGGCCGAATGGGAGGGAATACTCACCTCTGGATTGGCTGACGATCAAAATACGCCACTTTTATCACATCTATAGGTTTACTCTCAAACTCTGCGCTTATTTCAAACACAAGAATCTCTTTCGTATGCTTTCAATACTTTCAAACATTTTTTTCTTTTCTTTATATCTCTTCAGAACTGTCTGAACTGCTCTTGGTTTAGGAGAGAGAGAGCGAGGAGAGCGAGGAGAGTGAGGAGAGAGATGTGTTTCTGTAATATTAATTTTGCCAAAGGCTGTGATTAGTGTTCAATATATCAGATTTGGATGTAGTCATGACTGGTCTCTGACTGCAATCATAATTCACTTTCAGGCGAAGCAATGAAATAGAATTTCAAATAAATAGCAATACTTTTAGCATTACTTTTAGGGTTCGATTGCTTTGAACCGAAGGAACGCATAATTCGTATTCAAATATAAATACTGAGACTTATATAAGTAATGACACAGAACTCAGTTAAGAAGATCTTATGCCGAAAAGACATGATTTGATTACTTGAAGGCATAATAATTATGATTAGATCCAAATTAAACAAAGTCTTGTGTTTGAAACAAACGCATGACTCAGTTATCGTCGATAAATAAGTCGACGTTTTATTCAAAATAAACTAAAAGTTTGGTTAATATTAGAGCTCAATGTTATCCAATGTTTTGGTTATGTCTGTAATCAGAGTATATATGAACCTCAAAGAACCTGAAACTGTTTCAAACATACATTTAATGCTCAAATTCTTCACAACTTTCTTGAAGTCAAAGAAAGCGTTAATTTAAGCAAAAAAAGAGAAACCTTTGAAAAACAGATCCAAAGGAAACATATGAACGCAATCTTCGGTTATTTAAAGACGAGAAAACACTAAACCCTAACCCAAGCCTTAAAATATCAAAAAAATATTTTCTTTAGAAGTAAAGCGTCTTTCGATGTGAAACGAGTCAAATAATTGGCTTTAATTTTATCCTTTATTTGAATATTCATCACTTGGTTTCACTTCAAAGAGAGTCAATTGAAATCTGAGTCAAAGTTAAACCAAAATATATGCCATTTATGCCATTAATGCAATTCAAGTGTATTTGAAGCCGAATAAAGTCGAGTAGAGTCGAGATGTGCGCTAATTTAGATTTGCTCTGATAACAGATGCACAGGAAACCACTGGCAAAGGCAAAGGCTCTGCACTTCTTGTGGGCTCTGTTGGCTTTGACTCTGTCTTTGACTGTGGCTCTGGCTCTGGCACTACAGCTCTTATCTGTTCTGTTTTGGCAGTTCCAGTGCATGACTCGAATGCATAAATTGTTGATCAGTTGATATTAGTGTGACTGCCATCTAGTCATTCATCAGATCCTCAATTTTTGCGCCATTCGTTCAACGGTTGCGCTCTCCAGTGCTCTTCAGTGCTCTTCAGTGCTGTTCTCTGCTCTTTAGTGTTAAGAAGAGAGAGAAGGCAATCGATGGGCGAATCTATCGACCGATTGTCGAACCAATAGAATGGCATCAAATGACTCTCTTTTTTCTATTGGAGACCCAAAACCCATAAACTATTGTACGAACGGTTGGCTTATTATTATGTGGCTTACTATCGATCAATTGAATCACTTCTTGTACAACGAATGGCAGCCTTTCCCTCATCACTGCTATTCTCCAACATTTGTAAGAATAGAAAATTAATTTTCAATTACAGATCATTCGGTCGACTCTTTTCATAGTTTTCTCATTCATTTAATTTAATTAATTTTTTTTTCAAAATTTATGTTTTCATTAATTGATTAAAATATTTTTGTCTCATCTCTTAATTTATGGTCAATATATCAATTGGACTGAAATTAAACATTTATTTATTTATTTCATTATTCGAGGTATTACTCATACAAAAAGCATAAACTTCATCAAGAAGAAAATTAGCTTGCTAAATGAAAAATCATATTAATTTTAGATTAAATGCAATCCTAAGTGAATTATTTGACCTAAACTTAAGTCAGTTTGAATTTGAACTAAAGTCTATTTGAACTTTAATTAATTCTAAGAGTAATCTGAGATGAGTGCTATTTAATTGCACCTTTCATTTAAAATAATCAAATCTTTTCTTTTTTTTCATTATCTGAATAATTGTCTCATTTACTGAAAGTTTTGGCTTTAAATTGAAGTTTCATTTGAATCGTCAGTCAGTTCTTTATTCTCTGTTTTTAAAAAAAAAATAATAAAAAACATGTTTTGAAATGAATGTGTTAGAGATGTTAGAACAAGATCATAATTTAGTCTTGTTAATTATAGTGATTATTCTCATTATTGACTAACACTTTTTGCGGAATATAAATGAAAATATTTTAAACTTTTGATCATTTTCTCCAAACTCTGGTTTTTTTCTCAAATGAGAAGAAATGAAAACATCGATTGAATGGTCTCTCGATTCACAGCAATTCAAATACGTTTTTGTCGTCTTCTTATATATTCACAAAATGACTTTAATTTGAATTTATTTGGGTTTCAAATAGTTTTGGTTTTATTGTATTCAATAAAACAGGTTTTCCCGGAGTTCTCCAATTTGTTAGTTATTCAGAAAACCATTTGATTTGGTTTTTATCAGAACTAAAATCACCCAAAAAAGAATCAAAAGATATGAAACATCTTAAAAGATATGTTCACTCAGTCATCGAAATATTGAATTTGGTTTTATTTAATAAAAATAAATCATTTTTATTCAAAAATGGGTAAGGTCACTTTTCAAATATCAAATGAGTTAAAATAAGGCCTAAAAATCATAACTTCTTATCATTTTGTTTCCTCTCGTTTTATCTGCGGTCAGAATAATAATGATACCAGAAA
Organism: Tectocepheus velatus; assembly: GCA_034700625.1. Lineage (NCBI taxonomy): Eukaryota > Metazoa > Arthropoda > Arachnida > Sarcoptiformes > Tectocepheidae > Tectocepheus > Tectocepheus velatus. Next base: position 27,435 of record JAQIXV010000427.1, on the reverse strand, counting down.
TGCAAATGACATAATTACCTTGTTAATTTCTCAGTTGATTGTTAAATAATAAGATTTATTTATTTTGGATCTATATTAGAGCTAAATTTTATTCAAAAAGTTGAACAAGAAACAAATTTAAGGATAACTTCTTAACAACTATTCCGAAATGAATTAAATTTGTATTGGTTTAAAATTTAAATTAACAAAAGAATTGATTAAATTTTGAATTTTATCAAATTTATTAGAAAAATATCACTCCTTTCAGACAAAAAAATTCAAGAGAATCACCAAATTATGAGTAGAATAAACATATAAAATGATTTAATGTGAGAATTGCAGCGATATATTGATGACTTTGAATCAATTTTTGTTTTGAATTGAATAATTTACTTAATCTTTGCAAGATCAATCGGATAAAAATCGTTTGAAAGAATTTTTAATGCAATTCAACAAAATGGCGAACCTTTCGATACTTAAACATTGGTTTTGACTGCTTTCAGAATCGCACAAAACCAGTCGATTCCTTGTCTTTTGTCCCTCTCTTCCAATAAGTGACTGACTTTTGATGAATGCATTGCAAAGCCATTGAAGCAAATATTTGTGAGCCTCTGATTAATTTGTTTTAAATAAATTTGACCGTGATTAAAACTTGAAAATCTCATGGCTTTTAATCAAATAAGAAAAAATTCGACTTCTTTCATATTAACCAGGTAGTATTTAAGATATTTCATTATAATTTTTCCAATATTTCAATATATTTGATAAAATTCATTAATTGATAGAAATTTTAAAAAAAAAATCTTTAAACATTGATTTTCAATTAAATTTTGTAAACTTATTGCTTGTATTGCCTCAAGACTTTTAAAGACTATTTTTTTTAAAATATTTGAATTGATAACAAAAGTTCAAAAAAGGAGATCATTTATAATTGATTTTGGAATTAAGTCATTTTAAACCCATTTCAGTCTTTAATTACTTCTTTAGTTAATTAATTAGTTTCAGACAAAAGACGTTTTGAGAGTTTTGAGAGATAACCAAAAATTGAATAAAAGTTTGAAATTTTCGATTCAATTCGTGTTTCAGAGAAAATTCAACGAAAACTCGTTTTGAATTTAAATGCAAAACATAAGCGTCAACCACACCTATATGTACCTGGTAAAGGATCATCATATACAAGAAAATTATAGTCTTTATAGACAGGGAAAGTGCTTAACAAAGAGTGCAATTTTTAAACATATTTTTCATTTAATTTTGTTTTTAACTGTAAATTGTTTTCAATCAAATTAAAGATAATATGAAAAACATTTGAAAAATAAGATTCTATACGTAATTAAAGCTTTCTTCTGACAATTTGATTCAATTTTGTAATAAATTTTGATCTTTTAATTCCATGTGATCTTGGATTAACCCCTACCCCTGAGCGGCAATGTCTTAGTAATATAATATGAAACTCTTTATGAAATGTAATGCTCTTCTCATTCAAGTTTGTAAACGCAATCCAATACCCGTCAGAATCACTTTGAAATCGATTGAAGTCTTGAGAAGTCGGTCTCAACACTAAGTATTCTTTTAATAATTAAGTCAAACGACTCCCCAATAATGAGAGACTGGAGGGGTCTCATCATTGATCACTTCCCCACTCTTTACTTTAGGATTAAATTTCTTTAGAATTATATCACAATAAATATTATTCTTAAGCAAATATCGACATTACAATCGATTTATTGTTATTTTTCAACTTTGCTTGCTAATTCCGCTTTATTGAAAATATTTTTACATTAAAAGTCCCCTCAAAATCGCTATGACCATGGACCACCTACTTTACTTTATATTGAACAAATCAAGAACCAAAGGGAAAGTGTCTTTCTTTATGTGCTCTCAAGACATATGGTTTGGACCTCACTTTAGAAGTGATTTCTCCAACAAAACAGAAATATGTCAAACATTGCAATGAATTACAGAATAACTTAAAGTGATATAACATTCAGTCATTTATTGGATGTTTTTGTGTAAAAGGATTAACAGATTTGAGTCAACAAAAGGAGAGTTTTATTCGTAAATATTATTCATTTTTGTCGATAAGAACGCACTGTTCGGTCGTCGGATATTCAGGTAAATTGAGTTCATATTTTTGTGCCAAAACTGTTGGTATGAACCGTCCGCCCAACCAATGATATCGACCGCAGAAATGTTTGGCGCATTTTTTGGGTGCCGTCAATGAGACCAAACAGTCCGGTTTCAGAATTGGGGTGCCATCCAGTGGTGGGCCCTCCTCTACGTTCCAACCGCTGGGAATATCGACACTTATTATGGGGACACCACTGTTCCCGACTTCAACCACTTTTGAAAGTATTTCAGCGAATTGTGGTCTTAAGGGGGGTTTGAAACTGAATCCGAAAATCGAGTCAACGATAAGATTATAGGAATCCTTTATGAGATGTGTTTCGTTGGGAAGGTATGAGAGGAAATGTATTTGGAATTCCTGACATTGTTTCACCAAATTTGAGAATAATTGAGAGCTCCCGGGCTTTGGATAGAAAAGCGTCGGACGAAAACCCTATCCGTTTGATAAAAATTGAGTTCAAAACAAATAATTTGTTGGCAAAAAAACTTACAAAGAGTTTGAGATGACGGGCGGCCACCAGACCATCGCCACCGTTATTGCCGGGTCCACAACAAACCAGAACTGAATTATTGGTATCGCCTTTGACTAGAGGATAGGTCTTTGCGATAGCTGTGGCAACGCTAAGACCCGCCAATTCCATCAACTGATCCACACTAAAGCCATAGTCAGAGAACAATTCCTCATCGATTTTGATGGCTTCCGATTGACTGCAAAAAAAATTCAAATTTTAAAATATTGAAAACCAAATGAAATGCAGAAACAATGACATCAATTGATTCAAACCTAATGTATTTGAATTGAATTTTATCGGAAACAATTAAATATTTATTTTCTGTATTTGTTCTCTCTTTGGCTGATCTCAAAGAGAAAGACATTAGTCTTCGCGGAAGACTTGACGAACGAATCCTGGAATCGGAGACATTAGAAACACTTCTATTGAAAGGATGGGGGCTTTTAGATCCGTTTGATTGCGATTCCATTCCCACCAAAAGTTTTAAAATTATTTTTCGCTTTTGACTCACTTTTATATAATTAAGAAATAATTTTCACACAATTATTGAATTCTTATTGAAATTCAATTGAAAGACAAAATTCTATACTTTTTGTAGAATTTGAGAAATAGATGTCTTTATGTAAATATAACTTTGAATTATTTATTCAATTTTTGAGCCAATCTTTCAATGATTTTTCAATTCAATGAGATTTTAAATAATATTTTCACAAAAAATATCAATTTATTTGAGTTTTCCATCAAAAACACTGAAAAATCAATTTATTAGACAATTGTTTGGATTTGAAATTGAGTTAAGAAACAAACGAACGAATCAATGAATTGTCAAAACGATTGTCGCAAATAAATGTCAAAAATAAATAACTGATGTTAAACAGCTTTGCAGGTGAGCTCGAGTAATGTGAGTAATGCACATGTCTCAAATTGGCAAGGTTCTTATTTAAAACTAATAAATAACTAGGTACTATTTCCAAATTAAGGAAATTTGAGGAAAATATATAAAAATTTAAAATCAAAAGAATTAAGGTAAGAAACTTACTATGAAAGCCAAGGTAATAAAGGAATATGATTAAGGTTAATTTGCAATTATAAATAAATGTAATGAAAATTGTGAGCAAGATTAATTTTGACTTAATTTGAAAGATTAAAACGGCTTTAAAATTTGTCCCTTAGAAATGTGAATTGAATTGACCGAATTGACCTTGCGTCAGGTTCTCTATTCAAATTCAATTTGATGGTAAAGTAAATGAGATTTGAGACAACGCTCCAGAAGTGGTGACAACTGATGAACTCATTTGCATCGCTTTAAAGCTTTAAATGAATAAAATGTGTATTTTGTGTATCGAAGTGAACACAAATTGTTGTCATAGAAACTGCTTTTAGATAAAACATCGATCGATAACAAAATATTTGGTTTATATTCAAAATTTAAATTGTTTTTCATTACAAACACATAATCAGACAATTAGTAAATTCATTGGAACCTAAAATCTGTCAAAAAATTACATAAATTTCAATAATATTTGATCCGATATATGACATAAAAGTGAAATAAAGATCAAAACCCAAATCAATTAAAACCCTTTTCTATATTAAAGCACTTCATAGCACAATATCTACAGTGGATATGCAATGAGCAAGATCAATTGATATAATTGAAATTCAATAGATTGTATTGACTATTTAAATTGCATAATACAATGTTTAGATATAAATAATTAACTGACAAAAACAAAATCGATTTAATTATAATGAATAACATGAAGACACGAAATGACACAAAAACCTATTGTCTCTACTTTTAGACAATTCTTATGTCATTTCAAGTAAACAGAAAAAAACAAATTAAATCCAAACAAATTGCAAAACAAATAATACCTCAAATATTTTACAGACATTTCACTCAAATCTCGTTTAAATCCAACGAATGTTTGTTTTAAAATACGATTCACTGATAAAAGATTATTAGTCTTAAAGATTGTCATCAATTCATAAAAATATTGTTTCAATTCAACGAAAAACTTATTATAAAAAAACAAAAACTTTTTTAATGAGAAAAACTCAGAACCAAAACAAACCGGTTATTGAGGACTAGGATTAGAGATAGCGCTCAAAACATTTCTTCAATTTTTTATCAATTTTTGATTATTTTTCTCTTTTTTTAAAACAATTTCTACTGAAATGAAAGACAAATATATTTTAAATTCTAATAAATATTTAATTTTATTTTTTTAGTCATTTGAGTTCACAAACGGATATCAAATAATTATTTGAATTTTAAGTTTAAAGACACGAAAATTATGTTATGTTTTAAATAATTTGCAAAAAAAAAATTAATTGAAATGAAATTATTTTCTATTGTTTTAGAAGAGAATGAGAGACAATGAATGTCTCAAATAATAAATTTAAGCCAAAAGTGGGAATCAATTCAAGTTTGAGACATATATGCGTCCAGTTCTGCGTCCAAATGGGTCTTAGTTTTAGCCATATATTGATCCAAATCGTTGTCCAACTGTTCTCTGTTTGGTTTGAAGTTACGCTTCTTCTGAATGTTTTGTTTTCCCGAATTATTCCGTGCGTTGAAGTTCCGGTTGAGTTGGACCCGACTCTTCTGTCCCGTCTTCGCCTGATTTTGGCCACGATTTTGGGGACCGACTCTTCTCTTGGGTTTAAATGCCGTCACATTTGTTGATGTCTTGAAGGCTTGGGTTCGACGCAAAGGAGTTCTTTTAAGACCTGAATAAAACATTTTCATTATAACGACTGTCAGTCCATAACAAGTGAATACCTTTACGACGAACGCCAACAATGACTCCAATATTTTGAGAATTGAGTCTTCCGTTTGGTTTCCGATTTCGGTTCAAATTTCGGTTAAGATTTCGATTCGGATTTCGGTTTAGATTTCGGTTCGGATTTAGGTTTGGGTTTCGGTTGACATTTGAGTTAAAATTCATTCGATTTATTCGAGTTTTGGTTTGATTTCTGTTGACATTCAAACCGTTCGACTGATTATTGAACTGATTATTGAATTTCTTGAATCCGAGCCTTTGTTTAACCGAACCATTGGTTCCATTGTTTTGGTTGGCGTTAGTCCTGAGCGCAGCCAAAACGGAGGGTCTGTTCGCCATCTGAAGAGCGAGTCTTCTATTCTTCTGCGATCCCTGTCTTAACTGAAGACGATTTGCATTGTTTTGAACCGATTTATTGGAAACAAATGAATTGTTTTGTCGTTTCATTTGGTTTTGTTGTCTCAAGAGTTGGAACCTCTCATTCAAAGACATTTTGTGCGACGATTTTAGGGCTATTTTAACCAAATCTTGTGTTGCCATCAATTGTGGACCAAATCCTAATTAAATCATTGAACCAATCATTTGAATGATATTACTCTCAAAGAAGTCATTCAATGGTTTCGTTCGTTAAGTGATATTCAATTGACTCAAGAGTTGACTCAAGAGTTGAATCAATTTGTCAAACATTTATGTCATTCACTAATCAATTGATTGATTAAATTGAATGCCTTTTAAAGGTATTTGACATTTAAATTGCAGTCAAAACGCAATTAAATCACTTAATTATCATTTGTTTGACTCAAATGTAGACATCGTTTGAGTATTTGTCAAATATATCGACGAATCGGTTATTAATTAAATGAATTGAAACCAAATTGTAATCAAAAACTATTGTTTCCATTGTTTTTGTCTTTCAATCGATGTTTGACTCAACCCTTCACTCAAACAAATGTGTATTTCCTGTCGAAAAGTAAACAAAAGATATTAATCTCTCGAAGACTTACCAATAGATGTGTCACTGATTTCGCCACAAATTTAATTCAAATTTAAATTAAATTTTTTGCTTAAATTCAGTCAAAACTAAAACCAAATGAAACGCAATTCAATCGAAACGAGTATTTCTCATAAAATAGTCACTCATTGGTTGAACTCATTTCGAGTGAACCCATTCCTCAGCCAATCATCTCTTTTGGCGCTATTTTTAATAACAAATATATTGTCTCTCTTTTAAAGGTTTGATTTTAAAACACATTTGACATCACTTTCAGTCATTTCTATGAATCTATCGGTAATTTAGTGTCCGATAAATGTTTTGATTTTTCCTCAAATCTATGCAATCAATAAACGAATGCTATAAATGTTATCACTTGAGTTGGTATTTGAGAAACTCTTATAAATTGACCTCACATTCACATAACTCTAGCAAGTTTCATGACTATCAATTGATAAATGTTCAAGGCAATAGTCAAATATATTGTGATTCATTGTTTCTCTATAAAGTTGACTCATTATTAGGACAGAACCCATTATTAGCCAATTGTTTGACATGATTTATGCAAGGTTCAAATAGTTGATTAGCAAGTTTACTATAAAGTTCAAAATATTTCGATAAGTTTTCAAAATTTTTATTGAAAAGGATGCGAACGGAAAGCATTTTGTATTAATTTATTTCAAAATTAGTGACAAATCAGGCGATTGTCGCCAAATAGTCTTTGACTTCTGTAGGGGTGAGTCGTTTGAAGCCCTCTTTATTACAGATACCGATTTCAATGTTGTCGGGAGTCATCTGTCCTTCAAAACCCTCTTTAAGAGTCAAAATAGCGGTTTGAATGGCGTCTTCCAGTTCTAACTCTTCGCTATAACTATCGATTCATTTAATAAATGATTAAAACGATTCAAAATTAAACAAAAGGTAATACCGTTTCTCGAGAAAAGACTTTCCATTGATATAATTCTTTCCCATTGCGGTTGCCTTCCACGCAAAGTAGGCTCCCTTTCCATAAAATTTAAAAAATTTTAACAAAACTTTAATCAAAACCAAATGACTTACGGATGGATCGCATTGAAAGAGATAAGGCCTGTCGTTATCCCAACCGGCGATCAGAAGGGAGACACCAAAAGGGCGAACACCTCCCGATTGAGTGTACTCTTGCATAATATGAGCGACGCGTTGAACCAATTGTGTGGTGGGAATGGGTTCGGAATACGTCAAGAAGTACTGCTGAGCTATTTTACGGGCTCTGCGCACAAGAAGCCGGTAGTCGGGACCCATTCCGCTGTAGACCATTCCGATGTGGTTTGTAATCATCTCAGCCTTGAATATGCTGTGCTCTTCGTATATAATCGATTTGTGTTTCTTTTCTGTCGCCAAAACCACTCCATTCGATGCTATCAATTGGTTAGACATTAAGACCAGATCTCAAAACCATTAAATCAATTAACAGACCTTTGATACCAACGGCTGGAGCGCCCGCAGCCACCGCTGCCAACGCGTACTCGATTTGCACCAATTTTCCCGACGGACTGACAGACAAACAAATATATCAATAAATTATTTAAAAACTGGTCTTTCGTTTGGATTAAATTGAATTCAATAAAAACAAATGACAATTAGTTTCTCCAATACCTGAATGTCGTCAAAGAAAAGCTGTATCTCTCGGAAGCCATTCCTCACTGAAGCGGTTGAAGACAATGAAAACTGTTTGAGATTTAAATGAAATTAAAGACAAATTCAGACAAAAGTGATATTTAATGTCAAAAACAGTGACTATTAGTGACTAAGCATTAAACAAATGAAAGGTCTGAACATAAAACACGTCTTTTATTTACCATTGATTGACAACATGTGTGTCAGTCCTCATCACTGATGCAATCTTTGTCTCAATTTGAGAGCAATTAAAATGTCTTTTAATGTCTTAAAATGGCATTTAATTGACGAAAACGAGTAATCATTTCATTGATTTCTCTTTTAATTGAAATGAAAACATAATTTGAAATTAAGACAAATGTATAAAATGAGTGCATTTCAAGACTTGTTTTCAGATCCAAAACCATTGCAATTGACTCCATTTGAACCCGATTTTGACACTTCGATAACACCCGTCCAACAGATGATATCTTCGTGTACGGGAGCGTTGGCCACATCTATCTTCGGTATGGATCTCATCGATAGCTAATCTTTTTATTGAATTTAAATTTTTGTCTTACAGTCACTCCTTTAGATGTCGTGAAGATTAGACTCCAATCACAACAAAAAGAGTTTATGAAAAACAAATGTTATTTGTATTGCAACGGATTGATGGAACACATCTGCTATTGTCCCGCAAATAATGTCAATACATCCGATACTTCCGCCAAAAGGAATTACACACAAATACATGGAAACCATTTATTTGACAAAAGACAACACTTCACCGGAACTATGGTTTTAATTTCATTTTAACTTTTATTTATATCTAAATTTTTATTACAATCAAAGGACGCGTTCGTAAAAATAACGCGAAATGAAGGCATATCTTCCCTATGGAGTGGACTTCCGCCTACTTTGTGAGCGCTTTAAGTGGTTTTCAATAAGTTTTTAATAAAAATTAATCTGAATTAGAGTTATGGCTATTCCGGCGACAGTCATATACTTTACAGTTTACGATCAGTTACGCGAATATCTCAACAAAAGGTTTAAACTAACGGAACAACCGCTTTGGGTTCCCGTCGTTTCGGGAGGTTTTGCCCGAACTTTCGCCGCAACGACTATCAGTCCATTAGAAATGATAAGAACTAAAATGCAGTCCAAAAGACTGAGTCATTTAGAGGTGGGTCAGGCAGTCCGTAGTCTTGTTAAAAATGAGGGCGTCTTCTCTCTGTGGCGAGGATTGAGTGCAACAATTCTTAGAGACGTTCCCTTTTCGTGCATCTATTGGGCAAACTATGAGTTTATGAAGAAAAAGTTTGGTCCAAAAGAGTTGAACTTTGCCTCGAGCTTCACATTCGGTGCCATCGCTGGTACTATCGCTGCTGTGATTACACTTCCTTTTGATGTCGTGAAGACTCACAGACAGATAGAATTGGGAGAAATGCAAATGATTTCTAACAAACAAAAATCAAATCCCACCAAAACTCTCGATATTTTGCGTAAAATTTATTCGCAAAACGGTTTGAGTGGACTATTCTCTGGAATAGTTCCCCGAGTGATAAAAGTGGCCCCGGCCTGTGCTATAATGATCAGCACTTATGAGTTCGGCAAAAGATTTTTCAAACAATACAACGCAACCAATGCTCACAATTAATACTTTATTTCAAAATAATTCATTTCTTTCGGATAATAATTGAATTCAAAAACATTTTCAACACTTAAGACATCACTAGAATTGATTGAATCTATTCTAGTCATCAATTGTTTAATGATTTGTAAATAAATAGATTATATTTTGAGAATAATACAGTGAGGAAGGTATAAGATCACTCTAAAGGGACTCTAAAGGGACTGGCCAATTTTTGTGATTATAGCCCTAAATGATAATAAGCGGCTACTTTAGCATTAGGTGATATTACCAGTGACTTGAATTTAGCAAGGATAATATACCTAAAATGATATAAAGCGGGTGATCTTAAGCCTTCCTAACTGTATATTATTTTAGAATTTTTTTTAAAATAAAAATCAATCGATTCATACAAAAGATTCTGATATTTGTTTTCCGTCGACAAACAGTGAATAAACGATTCCTTCCTTTTTATTACCGCTACTAATGGTTCTGATGCACGCCTTAAGTGAGTCATCGATGAGAAACTGCATTTCCGTTCCCTCATCTGTAAACTCATGAGTGGTCTCTGCCTTAAGACCATTAACCCAGATATCGAGGGTTTCCTTCTCTAATGAAAGTAATTATTTGTATGAATCGGTTAAAGCAAATGAAAAGACTTCAAACCGAGAGTGACTCTCCACTTATGATCATTGATATCTAAAATCCAGGTCCGCATAACTTTCGACTGTTTTTCTTTGAATTTCTTTAATTGTTTTCCGTCGACGAACAGAGAGTATTCATAAGTGAATCCTGTGCTCGCGTTTATCAGTATTTCACATTTGGCCAAAACCTGGTTATCCTCTCCCAAGATGTCGAACACTTCAGTACCGACCAGTTTGAACATCCAATCTCTCCGAACCATTTCCTTTTCAACGGAAGAGGAAAGTGTCATATAAATAGTCCGTTGAATTACATTGAAGTCCATTGAAATGAACTTTTGCTACTAATCTATTGCTAACGATAGCGTCCCTCAAGTTTTTCAGGATTTGCCAAAATATTGTTTGATCAAGAAATGTTGTATGACCTTGCTCAAATTAAAAACTTAATACTCTACCAAAAAGCCTATCGCTTTTATTGGAACTAATGATCAAGGATAAACCCCAAATCTCAAATTCAATATTCGAGGTACCATTTTATATAGAATTTTAAAACGACTTCAAATTATTTTCATATTAAGAAGTCCTACCTTTCCATCAATTTTGAGAACCCTTTTGCCAGTAGTAGTGCCATGTTCAAATTCGACCTTGTGCACTTTGTCACAAAGAGGAACGTCCCAAACGGCCACTAAATCTGACATTTTTCGACTTCTTTTCTAATTATCGACTGATTTGTTGTTTGGACTCAAGAATTGGTTGCCATAGAAAAGGCAGAGAAGGCACACAAAAAACACAAATAAGTCAATCTTTTGGTCGATATCTAAATATTTTCTCAATTATTCTAAAATCGATCGATAGTTGGCATCAATTCATTACAAATAATAACTAAATTAAAAATATTTACAAATATTTGAACTCAAGTTTTGTTAATAAAAAACTTAATTTTTAATTAGAATTTAATTTTAGACATAATTCTGAGATTTTATTGAAATTTTAAAAACCGAAACAATTTTAAAGTTATTGTCCACTAATTGAAGCCAACGTTCGGTTGTCCTCCAAAACGATGACATCGTTTCGAGAGTTATCTAACTCTACGAACAAATATCTGAATCGATGTCCGCTTTTCTGTTTATAGGCTTCCAAGTGAACTGTCGCTCCGTTTTTGGGTCCTTTAAGATAGAACTTCACTCTAACCACTTGTTGTCCGTCTTTTTCGTACTGCAAATGACTGACATGTCTTCGTCTTCCGCGAGAAGTCATTTCTCCGAACCCTTTGATCGGTTGACCGATAGCTTCGATGACTCGGGGATCAGATTTACAGAGTTTTAACGCTTTCGAGTAAATAACGTTAGGACTGTCCCATGAGAACAGCTCTCGTAATACCGCATACAATATGACTGCAGTCACTGAAACGCCGACTAATATAACCCCTAATTATTTGATAAACAAAATAAAAGTTTAAAATAAATTCAAACAAAAGATGAAATTTGTGACCGAAATAACTGATGTCTTGAGTCGTTTGCTTCACTTTCTCTCCGATCGTAAGCTCTGACTGAGGAGTGGATTGGGTTTCACTCAAAGCATTTGATTTTAATTTTTGTTTTTGTTTTTGAAAACTCTTTGATTTTGTACTAAAGGATCGAAACCCTATTGAATAACACATTTGTTTACATTTTGTTAAATTGTTATTCAATTCAAAACCCAATAAACAAAAGTTTGAATTTTTATAATAAAATTTTGAAATTAGTTTTAAATGATTTCCAATTGATTTCGACATTTCTTAACAAATAATTCAAAATTAAAATTGAATTTCAAATAAATGAATGAAAAAAAAACATTTGTCTCTCTTTTGGTTCAAATGTTTGTTTATTTTGAAGTTTTGTACGAAAGCTGACAAATGATGATTCAAAACATTATTTGTTGGCTTTTCTCAGCTTTAAGTCAATCATTGATTTCCATTAAAAATCAATTTTTAATGAATTGTTTTTTCAAATAATTATATGAAACGAAAACTTTTGGTCAATAATTTGAATATCAATTTTAATGAACATTATTTTCATTTGGAATTCAAATATAAATCGATAGAAGCGATTGAAATGAAAAATATTACAAAAAATGAAATTATTATTTATATTACGAAAAGTAATTAATTTGTATATAACTTAAAATTGGTTTTCAATTTAATGACAAATAATTTAATTTGAGTCCAACTTTTAGTATCGACTCAAACACAATGAGAGTCACAAATATTTACGTTATATTAGATATAATCCAAAAAATGTAAATAAAAATTATCTAAAAACTCGTTGAATAGTCAAAAAAGACTACAATTTGGCTAATAATTCATAATTGATATAAAAAATGTCACAAAATTAACAAAAAGTGAGTCTACATTACATTTGGTATAAATATTTACATTTACAGCAAAATTAAGTCACAATAAGAAATGTTTTTATACGTTAATTGCAATCAATGATATGCTTCACTAAATTCATTCGTTTTCATAAGTATTTAGACATTTAGTGATCATTCAAATTGTTTTTCAAAAGTTATTTCAAAACTTTTCATTTGATTCTAAACTTTATATTAATCTTAAAAAAAGACTCGTTTTTGTTGCCAACAGAACTCACTAATGATTTATGAGTTACAGAAAAGTTGACCACAATTTCAATGACCACTTAATGTATATAATTATAAATTGTTTCAAACTTTAGAATAAATTTTGAATTGGATTCTCATTCGAGAGATTATTTTCTGAATTGCAATACATTTTAAGTACTTTTTTAGGGGTTATTATTGTTTCACAAATGACTACACAATAGACGTATTGATAAGAATATGATTTCAAAAACTCAAAACACTTCTGAAAATCACATAATTTTGATATCAATAAAAAATTTTCAAATAAATACGAATCAGAGGCACAAAACATATTATTAATTGATATTAATTAGAGTTTCACTTAATTTAAGTTCAAATATGACTTCAGAGCTGTTTATGGGATTGACTTCAGACTAGAAACCGACTGAAGATATCGATAAAAAGAAATGACACAAAACTGAAACAAATATTGTTTTGACGTTTTGCTAATCCATTAGAATTGAGGCACACATTCATTAGAGACAATATATTGCCGGCGAATGGTCTGACAATTGAGCTGCAAATCAATGGTTAGAGTAATAAAACCAATTATGAGGAACTGTACCATAACTTCAGTCGATAATTGAAATTAACTCAAATTTGATTCAATGGTTAACTCAAATACAGTGTTTGTACTGACGATAATTTGGCCCAAAATTCAATCCGTTTTTTGACTTTTCATTAAATTGGAAATACTCTCAAAATTATGACAACAAAAGACCTCATCTATTGCTCAGTTGGTGTAGTTGTCGAACGAAGAGATGTATTCGAGGGCTGCTCTGTAGCAGAACTGGTACTGATCTTCCGTCTGAACCATTCCAGGCCTCTGTGTCCGCAGAGTTCTTACAGTTTGGAACAGATCCGCAACGCCTTCGTTCTGTAGGCGTTCCAAAACTATACTCATTGTAATGAAGACTCCGGTTCTGCCGACACCAGCGCTGGAATCAAAATAATTATTTTAATTGAAGTCTGAGTCTAAGAAAAGTGAGACAGACCTGCAGTGAACAGCTATGGGTCCCTCGTGTCCGAACTGTTCCTTTGTTTTGTGAACTTGAGTTATGAATTCAATGAAACCCTCCCCAGACTTGGGAACGCCTTGTTCTGGCCATTCGACGAAATGGAACTGTCGTATCACTTTTGACTGTCCGTCCTTTTGAATAAAAATAAAAATAAGTGATTGAGAGGAATGGTATAATCATATGATACCCTGGCGTCTGTTATCTTGAATTCTCTGAGTATATACTGAGGCATATTGTATTCGGTTATGGGGTCGACAACGAAATACAAATATCTTTGAGACCGCTCTAAAGGCCAGTATTGGTGACACTTTTCTCGACCCATTTCTTTGAGTTTAGTCAAAATGACGACAATATTAGAGTTGTGTTCCCAAAGCATTCGCCAAAAATCTTCAGTAGTCTCGGGGAGTGGTCCCTGAGTTGCGATATAAGCGCTCCTATATTTGTATCCATCGATAAAACTGGCGTTAATATAATCAGATCCTTCAACACCTCTGAGCGGCTGTAAAAAGACTCGACTCGACTCATACGGCAATATATTCATCAGTCGATTCTTAAACTTATTGACGGGAAGGTTAGCGCTAACAAACTTATTGGCCACAGTCTTCATCGACGCTATCTTTTTGAACTCGAGTTCCATTCCAGTGATGTTCTCTCCCGGAACCACTTGCATAAGCATTTGAATGTGAGTATAGAGATTACGGGCCGACACCTCAGTATTTCCGGCGATCACCGCTTCGAGTACTGCGTCGTGAATGAAGATATACTGGTCTTCAGTCTGAACGGTATAATTGCGTTGAGCCCTAAGACATGTCACGTGACCGTAAATGTCAATTGTGTTCTCGTATTTGAGTCGTTCCAGCATTGAGTCGATGACAACATAACAACCCGTCCGACCTATGGATCAACCATTTAATTAAGACTTATATTTGAAAACTCAATTAAAAACATACCGACGCCCGCAGAGCAGTGTATGATGAGAGGGCCGGCTTCCGGAGGATTCATCGTTCGAACTCTTCTCAAGAACATAAGGAAGGGCGTCGGGTGGTCAGGCACTCCATGGTCCGGCCAGGCTGTGAACTGGAACTGACGCACTTCACGACTGTCTACATAACCGGTTCGTTGCAAAGTGAAGGTCCGAATACAATAAGAGGCCAACTCTTCATAATTAGTGAGCGTTACGTGCATTACGCCATACGATTCCGTTCCTCTCGAAGGCCAGTATTGATCGCATTTAATACGAGTCCTCTCTTCCAGTTTAGTCATCATAACGACGGCCGCACTTCTCTGTTCCCAAACCATTCGCCAAAAGTCGCCTAAAATTCAAATAAAATTATAATTGAATTCGACTTTCGTTTAGAATATACCGAAAGTCTCTGGAAGTGGTCCTTGAGTTGCGATATATGCGTTCCCTTTGCGATATCCGTCGCAATAGTTTGCATTAATATAATCAGAACCGGGAATGTTGTCTAAAGGCTGGAGAACTACTCGGCTGTGGTCGTAAGCGATCACATTTGCGTATCGGTTCTTAGGCTTATTGACCTCGAGGTTAGAGTTCTCCCAAGTGAATTGTTGACCTGGCTCTATTGACTCATACTCTTGTGAAAACTTTAAATTCTCATTTGATTTGAGTCTATCGATATGATTGGCCAATTCGGTCACAGGAATGGGTGGATGACTCATCATCGCTGGCGTCTGATAGTTGAGTCGTCTTAGCTCTACCGGATCGGACGGATGGGTCGTCAGGTCTCGCGGTTCGGCAGTACTTAACAATAACTTCATTGTTGTGTCCGCTGCGGGAGATTTGATGAGTTGACGGCGTCTGCAAATTATTACTCGTTTTAGTGGTATTTAAGCATTGGATCCGATTTGTGATCGAATCGAAAGAGAAATTCAACGAAACGATAGAAATCTCGAATAACTTTTTGCTGATATTATATGACCATAAAATGACTTTAACACAATTTACTACACATTAAATAACCAGTCATTTGAATAAAATATTTTCAATAGAAGTTATAGTCGATTGAAAGAGTTATCAAAAGAAAGACATCCTTTTGAATGCCTATAAATATAAGATAAATAAAGTGGAAATACCTCCTAATAATGCAGAATCCAACCGACATTACCACTAAAAGAATGGCCAATACTATCGATAATATGAGAATAGCTCCCGACTTATCACCGGCTCTGGTAACAGGTATTCTGTCTCTGGGGCTGTCGGGTGATTGTGACTCAGTTTGTTGTCCATCATTACTCCTTCCGTGACCTTCAGCTGTAATCGATTCCAAACTCAATGCTTCAGAAAATGGGGAACTCGTGAATAGACTCTAAAAACAAAATTAAATTTAAAACTTTAGACCGACTCTTGTTATCAAAAATTATTGATAAACAAACCTTAATAGGAGTGTCGACTACGGCTCTGACAAAAATATGATACGAAACTCCTTTAATAAGCCTTCGATTTGTAAAACCGTTATATTTCTGTCCGTCTCCGAGAGAGAAAGTGTTAGGAATGGCTCTTCTCATCCATTTGGCGGCAATGTATGGTCCGATTCGGTCACTTGGAGTTGAAGACAAATCTTCAATCGAATACTTATCGGGTTCTTTGGTGGCGAAGTCATGGGGAACGACAACCAAATAGTAGTGACTAATGGGTCCGTACTCTTCAGAGGCTTGCGGTAGTATTACTGTTATTTGCTGTTTGTTCTGCGATTCGATCGAATCCGGTTTAACCATAGGTTTGGGCGCCGCCATCGCTGTCGTAACTGTTATCTTTGCCGGAGGTCTGAAACTCTCATCCGAAGGGATGGCCGTTACGTTCACCTGATATGTCGTGAAAGGCATCAAAACATTGACAGTATATTCGTTTACATCTGAACCGACGTAAATAGATTCGGGAGTAATCGGTAGCTTTTGAAGCACTCCCTGACTGTCATAAAACTCTTTGTGAGCGCCATATGTTATCTTATATTTGATTGGTTCCATCTTTTTGGGGGGTTTCCACATAAGGGTCATTGTATGAGTTGTCACTTCAAGCGCTTGAAGATTGATTGGAACGTCTGTTGGATCCGTTCTGACAGTAATTAGTTCTGAGAGTCGACCCAACCCTTGATTGGTATAAGCGGCGACTCGAATGGCATACATCGTCTTCGGTTCTAATCCAGTGACAGCTGCGGACCACGTGAGGGACACTTCTTTTCTGTACCAGAGGTCAAGATCTTCGACAGGAGTTTGAGAGTAGAGGACGTGATAACCCAATATATCGTTAAAGAATGGCATTTCGTCCCACCAGACCTCCACTGATGTCTCGCTAGTACTCAACGACTGGACATTAGTGGGTGCGGGCGGAACGTCACCAGGAGTTTGCAATTGTATTCGGTTACTCCACGGACCCGCTCCTCGACTCGTAAAGGCTCGGACTCTGTTGTCATTAAAACAATTAATAAAAGGAAAGGATTTGAGAAAAAGTGTTTAATACCGAAATGAATACTCTGTGTTCTCATCCAATGAACTGAAAACCATTCGCGTCTGAGAAGTGTTGTATTCGTTTGTCATTTGTTCCGATTGTTTGTGAAAATGAATTCCATATCCAGATATCCTTCCGTTCCTATACTGAGGCAGAGGTGGGTCCCAATTGACAACAACTGTTGTCGGACTTTGCAATCGATGGGTCAGGTTTTGTGGCGGCGCTCTCGGAATACCTTCGGGTGTTTCAACGTAAGCAATAGACTCCTGTCCCCAACCGATAGCATTACTGCCTGCGATGCGGAACTCATAGCGAGCCCCTCTGTCCAAATCACGAATGATTTTATGCTGTTCTTGTGCTTCGATTTCCATTTCCTCTCTATTATTGCTATCAATTCTTCCGTATTTCAGTTTATATCGAATAAGTTGTCCATAAGTATGATTGGGTCGACTCCAGTGAACTTCGACACTCATTTGGGGCTCGTCTTGTAATAATCGGATTAGTATATCGGGTCGCGAAGGGACGCCACCCAATGTCCGAACATTCTTTGAGCGACTTCGGGTACCGTCACCTTTACGAGTGACTGCCGCCACTTGAATGGCATATTCTGTGTCGGGTTGCAGTCCCGTAACATTGTATTCGTTGGCCATACCGTCGGCCACGTCATACCGAATCGGATCATTAATCAGATCTCCGTTTGCATTGATTTCCTGGACATGTATTTGATAGCCTCGGATCAAACCGTTCTGTTCTTTATGGAGGGGTGCCAACCATTCGACCAGAACTGCAGTACTGTTGATGGGGTTTGCCTTTACGTCTCGCGGTTCGCCCGGAACTGAAATATTATTAATATTAAAATAATTGACACAAAAGTTATTAGAGTTCTGACGGAAAAAGAGTTAGTTTTGCGAAAGGATTCAAATTTTGTTAAATTCAGAGAAATTTTCAGATCATTTGAATTGATTTAGAGATCGGAAGAAATTCATACAATATTTTGCCATTTTTATATAATTTGGAGAATCAAAGGGTCGCCACAATTATTGAAAATCAATTGAAAGCTGTTCTGAAGCTCTCAATTCATGCAAAAGAGAAGCGAAGAATTGAAGAGAAATCCAGAGTTAAGTCCATATGAAATGATAGTTCGAGCCTTTGTCTGACCCACTCTTACCGTCTTCATCAGTTCGTAAGACAATTGGCTCAGAGGCGGGTCCATCGCCTACTTCAGTGCCGGCGAGAACTGATATGCGATAATCAGTCCATTTGTTTAAATTTTTGAGTAAAACTGAGGTCTCGTCTGACGTTACATTCAATTCAAGTTTTTTCGAGGGATTTGTATTGACTTCGGAATAGAGGACTTTATAATAAGTAATGGTTCCGTGACGTTGACTACGGGGTGGGGGTTGCCATACGACACGAACACAACTTGAATCTACTGGAATACCATGCACTTGCTGTGGAGGGGCTCCGGGAACTATTGGATGAAATCAATCATAATTTGTGCAAAAAATATAAATCAAATCAAACAAAAGTGTCACTCATTTCAAACAAATTAAATCAAAATAAATAGATATTGAGGTATGGCCTCAAATGGCCTCTCTTTTCCACAGAAGAGTCTTTAGCCAAAAATCACGTTCCGATCGTCACTCAAACAAAAGCTAATGTTTTCGTATTTTAATTAAAGTTTTGTTTGATTTCGTACCGAATTGTTCAGTTTTGGCGGGAATGGGTGGTGTGGCGGCCCCTTCTCCGCGGCGTGACTTGGCTGCCACCCAAACATAGTAGAGTGTGTCGGGACTCAATTCACCCAAAGTATAGGACTCGACGTCAGGTATGGCTCGCTTTTCCTCTCTGTTGGTAAACGTGTCGTTCCAATAGATCTCATACCCAATGATGGCTTCCCCGACGTGTGAAGGCTTTTGCCAATTCAGTTGAACAGCGGTCGAAGATATTGCAACGGCTCTCAAATTTGAGGGTTGACTGGGAACACCTTGTTGAGTCTTTACCTGCACCGGAGCAGACAGAGGACCGGCACCTCTACTGGTAAACGCCTGGACACGAATTGTGTAAATCATATGCGGCTGTAAGTCTGATATTGTTGTCAACTGATTGCTGTCAACTATTTGAGTACTCCATGCAGTTGTGGGAAGACTGGGTTGAGCCGTATAAAACACTTTATAACCCGTCACCTGTCCGTTAGGCTCTTCCGGTTGATCCCATTGTACTACTATTGTCGTCGAACTCAAGGGTCGGGCGTTTAGGTTACGAGGGTTTGAAGATATCACTAATGGGTAAATATTTCATTAAAATTATTTCAATTAAGAAAATCAAATGAAAGACAATTTAAGACAATATTAATTATGATTAAGCAAGGTCATTAATGGTCAGTAAAAGCCGGGTAATTATCATTGCCATACACTGGTCATAAACTTGTTGTATTCGACCAATAAATAGCAAAAATACGAAATACGTATCAATGGATGACATAAGAGATCAAAATTATAATACTTTTTGAATTAAACTCAAAGAAATAGAAAATAGATCTCAATATTAAAGCTTTGATTTCAAAGTAATGTTATATAAAATCATGAGTTGAGGGGAAAGTGGCACAGAATAGAGCAAAAGAGGTCAGACTTACTGCGGTATCCGTTAATAGCTATTGAAAGCATTAATTGAAAACAAGTCATAACTATTTTGAAGCAAAAATAAAATCAATTACTTGTCTCTCCTGTGGTGACGAACGCAGGAGTGGATGCATGACCCCTACCGATGGCATTGACGGCCACGACGTAGAACTCATATTCGGTGTATGGTGTGAGTGAACCCACGATATAGAAGAATGTTGTGATTCCACTGATTTCACTCAACTCTTGGTTTGCGTTTTTAGGCTTATATTGAATAACAAAATAAACGATATTTTCGGCGCCGATATCGTAAGACCAGGAAAGCCGTACAGATGTCGGCGTCACGTCTGATATCCTGACATTAGTTGGCGGTCGAGGCAGTGATTGGACTATCACTTGAGTGACGGCCTCAATGTTTCCAAGTTTTGAGTGTGCGATGCAGGTGTAGTTCCCACTCTCTCTTATGTCATCCAATTTGAGTACATTCTTCCCGATTGGCATATTGTCAGCTGAAGTCAATTCAGTCATTCCTCTCTTCCAAGTGACGAAAGGCATGGGAGAGCCGACGGCAACACACGTCACATTCAAACTGCTTCCGGGCATCACTTCGTATTGCTTTTCGGGAGGAATCGAGAAATATGGCGGAACTACTCGTGTCCTCACGTAAAGAGTGGCCAAATCGGAGTAAGCGGTTCCTATTTTGTTCTCAGCGACGCACTCATACTGTCCCTGGTCCTGCTCTTCAGCACTTATTATCTGCAGAGAAGCGCCCGAATAGTATGAATATCGAGTATTACTCATATCGATTGGTATCATGTCTTTCAACCACATTATATGTGGGTCGGGATCGCCCTCCGCTTTGCAGGGTATCAGTGCATTGCGTCCCCTCTCAACCCCTTGCATATGAGGCTGAAGAGTAAACTTTGGGAATCCTTTCGGTATTTCTTCATCTAATTTACGAATCGATTGTAAGTTAAGCTCTGATTGAGTGACAAACAAATCAACGAATACTAACCGGAGAAAACATTGAGGACTGCCTGAGCTCTGACAGGTTCTCCGACACCGTTCTCTGCCAGACATTCATAAGTGGCGTTATCCCGATTCTGACCACAAATTAAAGATAATGTCGTTTATAAAAAATCAATACAAATATGACTCAAATGAATGGAAGGACTGCTTACAGCTCTGACGGGTTCTATCCTAAGGACAGATCCGTTGGGTATTTCGAGAACAGTATATCTTTGAGTGACGAGTCTTTTGCCGTTTTTTCTCCATTCGATCTGAGGCTTAGGGTTACCGATGGCGGCGCACACGAAAGTGGCCACTCGTCCCGTCACTACCAACTGGTCTTTGGGTGCCGTTATTATTCGCGGCGGATCTGAAACAATATATTTACAGATAATTATCTATTTATTCGACTCTTAATCAATGGATAGAAACAAAACAATTGTAAAACTGTTGGATAAATAAAAATCGATACAAACCATCGGCAAAGACGTGCAGACATGTCGTCAACAGAACAGTTGAAACCAATATACGGCTGCAGAGGTCGGCCATTGGGTGATATGAATGTCAGTTATTTAATTGACATCTCATTTAATTCAAAGACTATTTTCGGGTCAAATGAATCAGTTGTCAAATCATGAGTTCATTTGTGACACCATTTTGTTTGTCTTATTGACAGTTATTGTTGTTGTCATCACTTTTGTGAACCACTACTGACTTCTATCGAGAAGTTATTCAACGAATTATTTATTTTAAAGAATATTCACTTCTTTTGAAGATTTCAATGAATTTTTTTATTTCATTTAATTCAATAAAATTAAGTCTTTAATTGATTTTAAATAAAATTCAATAAAAATAAAATCATATAAACATTGAGTCATTGATTCACTTTATTTCAATTGAATTTTTGAGATGCCATTTATACATTGGAAGGTTCTTGTCTAATTTTGTGAACTAAGTTTTTCGCATAAATGACTTGGGACTAGACTAGATCATTCAAAGACAAAATTCAAAACAATATAGTAGAGCAAGATAACTAACATTGGCCATTCGACTTGGATATAATGATAATGGATATACTCGAACCTAATCGATGAACACTAAAGCAAAGTCTTCACTTGAGTGGGAAATGGGTATACGAGTGGCAAAAGTTGCGATTATCAGAGCCTTAAAGCCAAACAACTGGTTATTTAAGTAACTGTTAAGTCATTTTTGATTCCGTTTTGGATTCCTTTAAGAAAACTACAAAACAATATATAATATAACTAAAAGTTTTATTTAAGAATAAGAATAAAGAAAACAATATTATATATAAAGAGCGAAAATAAGTGTTAAATATGTGTTTCAATCTTTTTTTTTGGATTAAGTAGTTTTCTCTGCTATAGATCGAGAGGTAGTGTCTGTATTTGTGTCTTCAGGAGGAATGTCCAATCGGACGAAAGTCATTTTACAATTCTTCAGCTGAAGAACTGCAGGTTCTTTGCATACTTCAGGAGTGGACGGGTTTTTGAAACGAGAAGAGGTAAAGACAGTCAGAAATCGTGCGCTAAAGTATACGCCGATTCCATTAGTGCTGAATTTAGAACAAATGATATGAGAGAAGGCATTCCTCTCCAGAAACTCATTGACCGCTATCTCGTCGAACAGGTATTTCGAATCGATTTTTTGTCTTTCACTGAAACCTGACTTCGTTTTCAATGGTTTAGGAGAGGGTTCGTTGTTTAAGAGCTGTAAAAAGAGAGACATCAGTAGACTTGAGTCAACCATTCAAATGATAATATCAGAGGTAATACCTGCCAAACAAAGTCGGACTCCGACGGACTCTTCAAAATTGCATTTACTTTTGAGTTATAATCCAATACTTTTCCAGAAATGTTTGGAATTCCAGAATTTGCACAGAATATCGACTCATCGATAACAAGAGCGACGGGAAATCTGTCGAACAGGTTATTAATGAGTTCGAAAACAGTCTTTCCGTAATTCTGTCCATATTTTTGAAGGCATTCCCTCTCAAAAGTGAACTTTTTTTGAACGTCTCTGTTCTCATGCCGTCCTCTCAGGAGAAGCACTTTGTTCGGAGCCATCATTTTGAGGCAAAACAAATAGACGACTGTCTCGACCCCCCATTTGCCGTAATCGACATAATTTCCTAAAAAGACAAAATTAGCCGAAATGACGGGAAAGCCTTTCCACAGAATCCTTTCCATTGCCATCAAATCATAAAGATTTCCGAAAATATCTCCAATAACCCAAACCGGGTCTTGGATTCTGATGACTCGTTCTTCAGCGGAGAAAATTGGTTCCAATTCTACGTAAATTTTTCGCAATTTTGTGACAAAATCTTCTCTTTGAGATACTTCTGATAGAAATCCAGAATTTTCGAGATTTCTCTCCTTTTCATTGAACTCACGGATCATTTCAATCAAAGTTATTGCCAGAGATTTCTCCGGAAAAGCGAATTCCATTGAATAAGTTCGCGAAGGACTCGGAGAGTCGATACCAAATGTTTCAAATTGAGAATTGATATCATTGTCTGTTGAAAAAAAAATCAATTAATAAATAAATTTAAATATTTTTAAAGTATTTAAAATACCTTCAAAAAGAAGTAGACATTCGCTTAATTTTCCGTTAGTGTCCAATTGGACGGCGTGTTGTCCCCACTCATACTTCCCTGCCCTGTGCTGAGGACAGGGTCCTTTGTCTTTACGTTTGCTTTTCAAAAGATTGGACGCAGTCTTACGGGCAGCCAATCGGAGGCTCTCTTTACTCGAAGTCGACTTAAGTATTTCAGAAATAATTGATTTCTGAGTTTTACACAATTCGGAAGTTCCTCTCAATTTGAGGGCCGCCACACCAGCCATAAAGTCTTTATAAGACACTTTATTATCGGAATCATTGAAAGTTTTTTTAGCTTCTCTTGTCTTTCGTTGAATATCCACTTCTGTGTCAGACTTTGGCGACAAATCTTTTATAAGTCGAGTCAGTTCTGAATGATTGAGATATCCGTCGCCATCGAAATCATAGTATCTGAAGACGAAGCCGACTCTCGTCGCTTTTGTCGGAGCGTTTGGATCAATTAAAGCCAATCCAAGTAATAATTGTGAGAATTCGATGTACTTCTTGTGGTCGTAATCGAAGGCATTGAAAAGCATTTGAAATATCTGGTCATCAATACTATTAAAACCGTATTTATTCAGATATTCTTTGAACGAATGGATAGACATTAATATCGATGGGAAACAATGGTCTAAAAAGTCGTTATAAATTATATCCACGTCTTGTCTACTGATTTTCATCATTCGAAGTAACTCTTCCTCAGCAGTGGTTACGGACTGACCCTTATCTTTGACATAAGTGTAGACCGATTTCAGAGTATATTCTGTGATTCCCTGTGATTTTGGATTCTTACAGAGTTCTGCCATTTGTTTAACGGTTGGATCCCATAGTTTGTCCACTTTGTCATTGAGGACGTCATTCAGAGGATACCAATGGATCCGTTTGGAGTTTTCACAGCACTTGAAGTCCGGACTCTTCAGTGTTTGGACGTAATATATAAGTCGAGTAACGAATTTCTTAATGCCTGCGATTTGAGTTCTATTGATATAAAGTCTCTTCGGGACTGTCGTCGGAATTCTTAATTCTTGAGCCAATTTTGCCTCCAATTCAGGGTCTTCTCTGAGGAGTATATATCGAAGGCCATCCTCTGCAGACTTCTTCCAAGTTGTGATCGACGATAAGGCGACGAACGGCAGCCAAACAGCTTTCAATTTGTCGTCACCGAAAGCACGGGTTAGAGCCATCTTATCGTGTTGTGGACAGTATATGACATAAACAATTGTGTCATATATTACTTCACCGGGAGGTGCGCCGCCTTCGGGCGTAAGAATGGGGCCGCCAGAGACACTATTCCCTTCCTCATCCATACCAGAGCCCATCCCTAAAGATGTTTTTGACATTTTATACAAATTGATTCAAAATCAGAGCACAATTAATATCTTTTAAGAAAAGTCTTGAAATTAATCAAAAATAACGATATTTTAATGACATTCAGTGAATAAATGGATTCAATTCAATTCAATTGCAATATCTTAACAATACTTTTGAGAATTCATTTCATCAAATGATTATTATTTGTAAATCTAAGACAAAACTGTCCGCACGTTCTCTCATCTAATTATTATCAAAATATTTATTCAACTTATTATTCAACAAATCTATTAGAAATGTCTTATAAAGTCTTTCAATAGTTGAGGTAATGGCAAATGGATTGAAAGTCGACTTCAATTACAGTTTTGGATATGTTTTCAATTAAATTGATTTCTTATTTGATTTAATTCAATAAAACTCAATAAACAGTGGCTGAGTGGTTGACTCAGAGGTGAGGAAAGCTTTAATTTTGTGCAAAATGTCTGTGAAATCCGATAAATGGTGAAGAAATCCAATTCTGATTAGATCTGAAGTCAACCAAAAACTTAATTAATTTCATCAAAAAGTCACAAAACATTTCGACATATGATTAATAAATGATTAAAATTTTATTCATTTTATTTGTTTTTTGACACAAATGTAAGATATATTTAATATAAAAGTGAAATGAAAAACAATTTTCTAAATAAAATTACAATTAAAAGAAGTTTGAAATACCCGGAACCTGTAGAGTCTGTGGATTTAGTCTTTTTGACTCCTTTATCGGCGCCCCCTTTGGCCCCTTTGACGGTCTTTTCTGGAGGTTTTTTGGCTTCTTCGGGTGCTTTGCCAGAACTGTCACCTTTCGGATCAGCTTTCTTTTGGTCCTTTGGTTTAGTTCCGGTGTATTGTGAAATGGATTTGACTTTAGTGGTGCCACCCATAATGTTCTTGTAATAGTCGGCGTCTTCTGATTCCGTCCGAACAGTTTGATCGTCAGCTCCTCCGCCTTTGGCCTCAACTTTGGGATCTTCGGGAGTCGTAAAGAATCCAATGATTCGGGCGATGATTGACATCAACGAAATCCAGAAGAAGAAGAATATAATGAAAGCGATTCCGACCGCAAACACCCAATAGATCTCATGGAAGAAAGTCTGGCTGTCGTTCTTCGGCGGGAATTTCCTGTTATGAGAGGCCATGAAAGCGGCGCCCAATCCAATACCCGTTCCCAATAGTATAACCAAAATAATATATCCGTATCGAATCCATTCACAAAAGTCGAGTCCACACCCAATCGCTCCTTTGATGGCATATCTATATATAATACATAAGACGGCGAAGACTATTGCGGCCACAGTTCCAGACAAAAGACCGGAGTAGACACTCGGAAGGAGACCGTAATCGTAATTATTGCAAAAGGAAAAGCCATCCTTAGGACAGGGGATGACGTAAACAGGCATTAAGAACATCAGATTGAAGGCGAAGTTGAAGAATATGACGAATTCGATGGCACGCAATGTCACCGAAGCTTTCAGCTCCCCCTCAATCGGTCGAACCTCTTTTGTAGCCGACGGGTAGCTCTGAGTTACCATTGCTTTGCTCTTTGGGAGGTTAGCGATGGCGACACCGATGTATGCGATGTTCGCCTCTTTTGAATTGAGGTCTTGGATCTCAATTGTGGTCACATTAATGGTTCCGATGCCGTTATGATTGACTATAACTGAGGTAGTGTTGGTCAGCGGCTCCTTCCGATACAGAAGGAAACGGACGGTATTTAGCGGTGGGTGCGGACAGTTCGGGATGAATGACGACAACTGTTTGGGGGTTATCTGAAGCGATACCATTGTTTTGGAGGAATCACAGATCTCGACATTGATGGCAGTGTTCGCCAATTTGAAGGTATCCTTATATTTGCCGAAAATGAAACGAATGACATATCGATAGTTGGCTGAAGTAGTGGAGCACTTGTCGAAAATTTTGTCCCAATAATAGATTTCAGGAGGAAATAGACAATAGATGACCAAGGACAACACTATCATTGATATTATCATCAGTAATACTAAGACAAGCGGTAGGTTTTGCTGGAATTCTGACATCTTTTGAGACAATTATAACTGTAATTCAAATCTAAAAATACTTTCTTTTGAATGAATTCAAAGGTATTTCCAATGAAATGAATGAATGACTGAATGGTTTGCGCGAGACTTCAGACATTGTTTTTGCCTTTCATTCGAATTTCAATACTGTTTGTCATTATTTCTAAAACCTATTCATTTGAAGACTTCATCTGATTTACAGACAAAACAATGTCAGCTATTGATCGACAAAACAGCGAAACTGAGTCTTCGCTTAACGTTTCGCAAAATTTGGTGAATGGCTCTGAAACTCAAAACAAAACCCAAGACATGAGTGAAGACAAATCAGAACATAAGTCATCGCAAACACAACTGTCGGGCCATTACTGGTGGTGTCCCCTC
>JAQIXV010000426.1:0-36830 GCA_034700625.1 Tectocepheus velatus | reverse complement strand
TTCATATGCAATGAGTAATAGAAATTTAATACACTCTGTAAATTTGAGAGAGATTTGGGGAGAGAGAGAGAGAGAGAGAGAGAGAGAGAGAGAGAGAGAGAGAGCACAGTGTCAAGACTGAGCAGATTTGTTCATCTGATTCGATGACGTTTATACAGCTTATAATGTGGCAGATGTGAGAACTGAACGAAATATTATAATATTATATATTAAGGCATACATTGAATCCAATATTCAATACTCAAAACTCTGATTCAGAAGAGCGGCACAAATGTAGTGCAGAGCCGACCACTACTCCATCACAAAATTTCAAAGTCTCTCTCATTTACAAATATAAAGTGGGAGAGAATCAGCACTTTTCTAAGTGGTTCCAGATATGAGCCCTTCTTTTCAATTTGTTCATCGCTCGCATCACTCATCCATTGGTGTCCTCAATGGTAGAGCACATCAATTAGCGGTATTACAACTACTGCCAGTTCTCTACGCTATTGGAAATGTTTCCACTCATTGAACATTAGATAGTCGTTCAGTCGTTCTGTCTTTCAAAGGGTTTCCAATTCTGTTATAGAGCTCGTGGGGGTTCTCGTGGGGGTCGTTAGCTTTATTATAATCTAGTGGTCAGTCCGCTCAATGACAGGTCTATTTGTTAGTGAACACAACCGTTACAATAGTTGTAAACTTAGATTATAATAAGTGTCGACACAATAGACTCGACACAAATTCTTTGTTCAAAATTCGACTTTCGATTCACGACATAAAAGATCTCCAAATTTGATAATAATTTAACGCTTCAAAAATCAAAGCCTTTCTCATCGAAGACTTATCATATCTTTGGCCAAACCTATCAATTGATAGATTCTTGAGTCTATTGATATGCTATCGATCTGACCATAAGTTGAGTTTTGGTTGTGGGAGAAGGAAAACCTGGAATTCCATCCCTTTTTCGCATCCCTTCTCTCTGTTGACTCTCAAACCAAAGGTTGAGGTCTAAAGAGAACAGAAAAGGGAAACACATTATCAGTGGAGTGTAACCAAAAGTTTTTATTTATGTCGCACAGCATATACCCAACAATTTTGAGGCACACAATTTTGGTACATAACTAAAACAGAGTAAAATTTTTGCCAAAATCACAGCAATAGAGAAGAGCAGGAAATGAGAATTCGGTCGCTTTATTACTATACGAAAATCCATTCAAACTAATTGTTTGATGGCTTTTGTCTGCACTCTATTATTCAAAACCAAATTAAGTCTATTTTGAAAAAAACCAATTTTCAGAATAATATTCAGTCAAAGCGTTTATGACTGAATCGCTTTTATTGACTCACATTATAAGTCATCAAAGGTTTGTATTTCAGTTTATCTGATATTCTGTGCCATCGATTGACAAACCGATTGACAGCTATTGTAATGCATATAATTGTTATCAGAAAAAACAAAAATTATTTGTTTTTATAGTTTAATAAAAATCTGTCAATAGTTGAACGAAAACATTTGTTTTGATAGTAAAGTACCCAAAAAAGTACTGAAAATAGTGTTTCAAAATTAAAAATCAAGAGAAGTGTTGCTAAATAGTGAGTGCAGTCACAGTCGGCTGAGTTGACGGAAACGACAAATTAATTATTCACAACACAAACGACACATCGGTTCTGACTTTAGGGCAGTTCACCGGTTAATTAACAGCGATATTCACATTAATACAATATACGACCATTTCATACAAAACTTATTATAATATTAATTAATGTAATTATTTGATGTCTTTTGGCGATCATTCCAATCATTTTTTAAACAAAACGTTTGAATGAGTTTTGATTATTTGCTAAAATCCAAAAATAATTGCAATGATTATGAAAGTGATGTCAAAAACTTTTATCAGCTCTGGTTTTACAGCTGAAAGGTTAAAGGAAAGGTCATTCGGACTCTTGACTCCTGAGTTTAAATGAGTCACTCAGGCATTGATAGCCTTCAGGCCATTCTATTCTGAGCATCGGATCCGGCCTTTAGGCTAACAATTCGTTTGAGTGAACAAACAGTGAACTGAAGAGAACATAGAAATTAGTCTTCAGATCAAACCATTCAAAAGAATAAGAGGTTTGGATCCGAATAACTTTGAATACAGAATAAAAACTTTTACTATAACCGCACTTTCCATACAAAGGAACTACTATTTGATTGACATCTGAGTACACCTTCTGTTCGTTATCTCCTAGACCTTGATTACAATGAGTTTTGATTCTTGGACAAGTACATAGAGACGTAGATAATTTGAATTGAGAATAAAACCAAAAATATTTTCTCATTCGTTAATTCAAGTCTCGATTTATCATTAAATTCAATAAAACATTTGGTTATCTCTTTAGAAGAGAAACTCAAACAGAATTTCAAAACAGATTAATGTGTTTGTGATAACCAATAATTGGATGTCTCGGAGTAGTTATCTATTGAATTATGAGAAACTCAGGTCAGTTAAGGTCATTGAAATCAATTAGTTTTGTAAACCATAATCAAGAAAAATGGTGGTCCGCCTACGAATTTAAAGTAAGGTATTGCTTGCCATCCAATAGAGAAGAGTCCACTTCCAAAGTCAGACACAATTGTTATGCAATGACTGGAGAGACGCGAATTAGTTGTGAGCCTAAGGATAGAGTTTAATGATTTGAATGTATGAGTACTCAGTACGTGATCTATGTTTGTAATTAGCTATGAGTTGACTACAAAGGGAGAGATCATAACATAAGTGACTTCCTTTGTGACACTGATCTTAAGATAACATGACTTTGCAGTCAATAATTTAGACTAATTATTGTGGACTGAATCCAAAATTAGAGGATTCTGTTGTCTAAAAGGCATAACCAAAAACTCCATTAAGTTATTCCATAAAAATAACAAAATTATTACTCAAAGGAAACAATTTATTTCTCTCTCAAATTCATATAATTTAATATTTTTGTCCAACAATTTAAAAACAAACTCAACACTGGATTTGCATATTATATAAGAGTCACTCATTTCTGTAATTATTGCGAAATAAACCAAATAATGACTCAAATATTATGTCTGTCAAAATTGAGCAAGCTCCAATTATTATTGATATTTATTATTCTCATAGATTTGTTTCGTTTGAAAACATTCTAATGATTTACACGAAATGAGTTGCAATTGTTGGCTAAAATTATTTTGGATGAAAAAATTCTTTGAAAATTGGTTTTAAAATCAACATGATCATGAAAATATGTGTGTGGCCTATGTATCCAATTTATAAAACAATTTAATCGAAAATCTATTGTCACTTATTTCCCAACAAATGGTTTTTTAAAGAAAAGTAATGAAAGTAAGCTCTTGGCAAACACTTGGCTAAAACTAAATTAAAGAAAATAATTCATTGGAAGTCGTCTCACATCTGATTCTTGTAGTTATCAATAGCGAGGATAACAAGATTTTTGACATAAAAAAGATTACCAAAGCCTTCAGCGAAATGTAATAAACCTTTTATTCTCAACACTTGTATGAGAGATGTCTTCGAATATAAATACATTACTTTAACAATATTTTCATATATTTCTGACTCTATTTTGACAAAAAGGCAAAATTTTAAACAAATAGTTGGGCTCTGAGGCAACAAATCCTCTTATTTTGAAAAAATTGGGATAAAAGCACTGAAAACACTGAAAAGATGTGAAAGAAACTGTGAAAATACTAGTGAATTGAATCATGGAACTTTGAATCATACAAGATGATGATGATTATTTATTGCGAAAATGAACATCTTGAACATTGAAAGTAATTTTGGTCAAATATGAAATGTTTTTAATTTGTGGTAAGAGTAGTCCATTTCCTCAGTTTGTCATTTTGTGGCTCATATTCATCAAAGATATGAACACAAAAGTCTCCGAAATAGCGGTCTTTCAGCTATTCTTCCCTTTATTTTGGACATCGCCTGCAGAGGAAGTGGACAGAAGATGACAGGAAAAGAGATGAAAACCACGGAGTAATGATCTGTAGCCAAACTCATTTGTGTCACTACTAAAGCATAGACCAGTCCTTTCTTTTACTTAGCACTGGTTTTTGGGTTCAATCACTGCATAAAAAGGTGAGAATTTGGGAACCACTCACCATATTTGAGGTCTACTCAAACAAACAAAGGGACGGACTGTAAATCTCTTGAATTTTTTTTTAAAAACGGAATTTGTTTTTATTGAATAGAAAGTTGAAAAATAAATAAATGACCCAAAAATATGTTGATTTATCTAACATTAAAATAATTTGTCCGATTGTTTAAGAGGTAGTAGTGAGTCATACGGACGCCTACATGTGTTATATCGGGTCAGATCAGTGACCTGTTACTCCTTAGGGCCAAATTCTTTAACCTTTCTTCAAAAAAGCAAATGATAGTAAGGATAACAACGATTACAGTAATCTAAAGTACCTGTTATTTGCGTGCAGTCAGTCCTGCAGTTCGGGTGGAAAATAATAAAAATCCCTAATTTCAAGCGTTGGTCCCAAAACCGGCTCAAAAACATATTCTGTGCGGAAAATGTTGTTTCGGTTGAAGAAAGGAATTAATTGAAGAAAATTCTTACTTTTCTCACAACAGACTCAACACTATTTGTCATTTGAGTTGAAGTTTAGTTTGAATTTCGCTCAAAATTACAGTAAAAATGCATAAACTTATTGTCAGAAAAAAATTAGTTTCAGTTTTTTTTTTCACTTCAATTTGGTTTTAAGTTATCAAAAGTTTTTACTTTTTATAAATATTTAATTTTTGGATTTCTTGAACTCTAAAACCAAACCAAAAGCGACAAAATGTTTTTTGATTTCTCAAAAAATTGTTGCAAAACATTTAGTATAATAAAAATAAGAAAAAGTTCAAGGCAAGATAGTAATACATTGAGATTAGCTAATGAAAATTTGATAGATGGACTAATGATAGATGGACTCTATTAAATATTTGATAATTTATTCTGTTTTCGACTTCAGTTCAATTATATTTGTTTTTGTGTAATATTAAAGTTATTTCTGTTATTAAAAGATAAGATTTTTATTATTATTTTTATGAAAATTTATTATTTTATTAATCTATTAAACACGAAATGTCAATAACTTTTATTATTGTTCTAAAAATTAATAATTGAATAAAAAATACTTTTTTAATATCCGATATTTTTTTACAAATAATTTTTTTGATTATAAATCAAATATAATTTTATTTAATTTTTGTAAATCATATAATTTGTTCAATAATTTTGATCTCGATTTTCATATCCGTAACCTTTAGTTCGGGAATTAAGTTCAAAAATAAAAGGAGCAAAAAGTCGGCGAAAAGTATAATATTTATGATATTCTCTAAGTTATAGCTTTTGGTGTAATAACTTTTAGGGCCCTATTATTGGCGGCAATTCGTGCGATGGCTGTGCGATGGCTATGCAATGGCTTTGATGGCCATAATGACGGCTGATGTGATGCCGTCCCAAACGTGATGACCGCGAGGCTCATCCGGAGTCTAAAATAAAGTGCAAATTATTAAAGAAAATATGCGACGATTTTTATTTTCTTTTGCAAAACATTAAGTTTTTAATAATAATAACGAGACTTTTTGTATGGCTTTCAGGCATTAAATTATTACTGATTTTCAAGACTTTCTCCGCTTGGGATGTGATGACCGAAAGTCGTCAACACTTGTAATTAACTTTGAATTCACATCAATTTGTTATTCATATTGTCTTTTATGTTTAATTTGCCTGAATTATGAATATTTAAGCTAAGCTCTTGGTCATTATCAAATGAATTCATGAATATTTTCGCAATCGAATTATGTCTATAAAAATAAAACTTAATTGTAATGAAAGTTTCAAAATATGACGATTTGAGGCAATATTTTCCAATAAATTTCAATAAATCATTTGAAATACATTAAGAATTGATGCGATTTGTGATATGTTTTGATAATTAGTGAGAAATGATTGATTGGTTTCTCCACTACTGAGCATAGGATTCAAGCAAATAATTACCACTAAAATGAGTGTAAATTGAGATAAACTTAAATTAATTTAAATATTAATAAGAATTAGAAAATTGAGTGAGCTAGGCAAACTAACAGATTTAAGCCTTTGATCAGTGCATTAATTAAAATGATGTATAGATTAGTTTTGTCTTTTAGTTGAGTCAACCGTTGAATAGAGTTGACTATAAACAGAGAAGAGCTTTGGATGGAGTCCACAAAGAGAGAGAAGAGATGCCTTTCCATCTATCATAAGATGAGAGTGAAGTCAGTAATGATTGGTTTGTTTGTGAGGGTAAAGCTATGGCCTTATCAGTGGTAAACCATACACTCTGCAAATGCATCACAACTTTGTTAAACTGAGCGCATTATCGGATTAATGGCAGTCAAAGACTAAAACAACCGAAACTAAAGTCAAGTAATTTTTTGTCCAAAAGCAAAACCATTAGATTTCTCAACAAAATAACTACAAAAATAAAAGTGTTTTCATTTTTTTTGTTGAAACAATTTTGTGTCGATTTTTGATATTATGCTGAGAGTTGTGTTGAGTCACCGTTATATTAGAGTCGACTGTGAGCTTGGGTTAGCTCTGGTCGCCTCATAAATCATTGGTTGGCAGTCATGACATCCCTGGAAAGACGCAAAGAGCACAAGAGTTCAACAAAAAAAAAAAGTTTAAAATATATAATAAAGTATTTTGAAGGCATTTAAATAATAATGTATCGCATATTTGAATTTAATGCGAAAACGTGTAAAGTTGTGAGTCTTATGAAAAAAGTCTCGCATTTCTTCTTATTTTTCTTTTGCGCCACAAATAGTCTTAGAGTTCAAGAACTCAAACCCAACTTATAATGTCTTTAGTGTTTACATGTGGCCCAACAACAGGCCTTAACTGGACTGCATATGAGGCATAAGAACTGCACATAAGTGTCAAATATCAAGGCAGGGGTCGGAGGGGTCGCAAACAAGTTCGCAAAAATACATTTATTTATGGTTTGAATATAATATATCGCAAAGAATTTGTGAGCTCACAGTCATTCCAAGCGAGGGATTATTCTGAACACTACTGAACTCTATTACAAGTCTGAAAATTATTGGTTTTTTTTTTCGTTTACAATACGGTCGGCAATAATGTAAAACTTTGTTGCGTTGAGGCGTGTCGTCTGCAGAGACGGACCAGGAGTCTAATGCCTACCATTGCTCTGATGGCCACTCTCTCTGCTGGGGGTCTTTCTATAGAGTTCATGGGTTCAAATGCCAAGAATATAACGGCATTAATATTATATATTATTGGTTTACATTTAAAATAAGCCCTTTTGTACACAAAATCCCGACCAAAATCAATTAATGGGCACTAATTGTCTCTCAGATATCGTTATTTATATCAATAATCGGATCACTTGACCGAAAGCCCTGACCTCTAATCCTGAATTATATCGGATAGACATAAGACCTTAAAATATTAATTAATTTGAATAAAAAATAAAAATTGAAATTAGATCTGAATTTAATATAATCGGATGAAAGGCTCAAAACTGAGTTTATTTTATGAATTCAATTGATTTGAAAGATATGTTTATTTTGTTTAATGCGATAAATGAAGGAATTATTGAATCAATTGTTTTATTTGAAATAAATTGTGACAATTGAAGCAAAACAGCGAAAGTGGTTCGACATTAGTTTTTCCGGTCGATTGATCACCAAATATATGATCGGTGTGTCCTCTCCGATAGACTCCAGTATTTTAGACAAATGATTATTCACCCAAAAGTTTTGCCTAACGTTTGATCCTATTATTGGTATTTTGTGTTAAGACTTCTATTCTTATTATTTAATCAAACATTTTATTCAAACTATTTTTTACAATAAAATAAAATCGAATTAAAATCAGTGAAAATCTTATGATTTCCGGTCAATGAATACCAAAGGCATGACTGGTATGACTCCTTTTGAAAGAGAGTTCTCGAGTTTGTATGAGTTTTCCCATGGATTGGATTGGATTAGAAGATGTTTGAAAAGAGCAACCGATATATCAGTCTATCAATGGATGGAAAGGCAACCCATTCGCCAATATATGGATATATTTGTTCAGAATTTGTGATCATTGTCTGCTCTCTTCTATAAAGCCTACAATCGTTGACCCCTTTCTATGGTGAGCGACAAATACCGAAATGACCACAAAATGTATTTGACTTTTCAGACATACAATGCTTTACGAACCGCTATTTCCGGTCAAAAACAATAGGGATTATAATCGGCTATGAATTTGTTCGACCGATGCTTTCAAATCCAAAATTAAATAGATTTCACTCAAAATGCTTTTATCAGACAATCTGTTCCAAAATTTTTGATAATTTTGAAACCCTGTCCCCAAACCAAATGATTCCTTACAACTAATCGCAACTCATTCTCAATTCAATGAGATATTCAGCGAAACGTTTCCTCTCTTTTCCTCTTTTTTATGTGAAAGTTGTTTTAGACAGACGTCTCAAAGTCGAGCCCCATCTGTAGTCATACTCAAAGAAATATCATAATTCAACATGTAGATTTTTTTGTTTTGTGTATAATATTGAAATTTAAGCATGCAAAAGTAAGATAATACTAAGCCTTTCATTAGAGGAATGGATGCCTCGATGTGTGGCTCAAACCCTTTGAACAGAGAATTTTGTTAACCATTTGTTATGAGAGGAGAACGGAATTGAGTGAAACGGACCTTAAATTAATTGATAGAAATGCATAACAAATATGAGAAATGTTAGGCTTTTGTTGTGCTGTTTATTCGTCAACACTATTATCTATAGCCAGCGTTAGATTTTCTTGTGGTAATCCCCTTCGATCCTGCATTACGTGACAGCACTGCAGCGCTATTCTCCAAATTAAAGAAGGGGAGGACCATAATGAGTGATAGAGCTCTGGCTCGACCTCTCGACCCTTGGCTTCCAAATGAAATGAACGCAGACTAGTATTGTAGTTGTGGTGACTTCTTAGGATGGGTTGCGCTCATCACGACTGCCTTCCCTTTCAAAAGAAATCACATTTTATGGCAAAAACATTAAATGTATGAAAAATCTGTTAAGTTTTGGTTTGTATTCTTTTGAGCGCTTCTCACAAATTATATTGAATTATATCTTTTCTCAAAGAATATCAAAAAAAGCGAAAACAGAAACAAAATTTTGTTTCCAAATGTTTTCTAACTTTTATCACTAAATTCAATCATTTTATGTTAAATTCATTTTATATTTCAACTCTATTTTCAGAATTGAGTTACTTTTTTGCCAATTAATTAATTTTTTTCTTCACTCAAATCGAGAGCTGAGAGCAAAGCGTTGAATGAATTGAATTATTTTATATTCGGTTTATCTATTAAATAAGTTTTGGATCATTGGCCGCATTCTCCATATCTCGGGAGCTGTCAGTTGTCTATTGTGGTGGATATAGTGGTAGTGCTGTTGTCGAGGCGAACATCAACTATAAAAAGAGAGTTCTTTTCATTTAATATTTTCAGTCGAATGAATGAATTCAATCGAAGTGACTGTAAATGTGGTCACGAGTTGTGTTTTGTCGGAGAAGGCGATCGGCTGTTGTCTGGTGAGCGAGTCATGCCGTTCACAATTGACAATAACCGAGTTATGCAGTTATGCTGTTTTTGTTACAAGACTTGAGTCAAAATTGGAGACCAAATCAGTTTTCGATTCTCTCTTTTTTTGTTGGGTTTATGACTCGTCTAAACCTTGAGGCAGAAGATCAGTGAAGGACCACAACTACAACAATAAGCACCAGAACTAAACCTAATGACCATTAGAGCATTTTTTATATAATAATAATTTCCCGGTGGCTATGAGTGGTATGACTTCCAACCAGTGTTTCGCTTATCGTATTATTGCTAATGAAATAGAGAAGTCATGCATTGAGCCAACGATACATCCACTGCTGCCTCAACCCAATATTCCTCCCTTTCCCTGTCCTTATGAATTATGGCTTTGCATTGTATAAGAGGGTCTCCACCATTAGATTGTCTGTTCCACACACTCTTTATTCAGCACATCATTATATCGCCACTAATTTCATAATTTCGATACTTTACTGTTAGCTCCAAAACAGTGCCATATATTTCATACAATTATTTTATTAAATCAATTGTTTCGATACAAACACTGATTCGTAACTAATTTGTGACTAATTTTCACAAATGTTTGTAATTTATTTGAAAAAAATTTTTTAAAAGAAAAAGATGAGATGAAAAATGACATGATCATGATAAAATTGAATAGAGAAGAAGACTCTTCAAAGACTGATTGAAAGATTTTGATTAGAAATTAATGTCAACAAACATATAATGGTATGAAGTGTTTGAGGCGATCACAAGTGGTTCTTATCGTATGATTTGAGAAAAAATATTTCTGTATTGAATCAATCAATAAGTTTTTTGAAGCGCTTATTCTTTATGTTGAATAGTTTTACATCATTTTTCTCCAATTCCTAAATTGAATTAGTAATTGTACCAGCATAAAAATTTAATTACATTATCTCACGTATCAGAAAACGGCGTAAATTGAAAATTAATTCTAAGATTTCTTTAAAATTTTCATCAAATTTTGATTTACATTAAAAAGTCAGCAAAAAAAGGGAAGATTTGGAGGGAATGGAGGGAAAGACGATTGGATTAAAAGAAGTGTTTGAGAAAAAGTTTAGTCGACTTTTAAAGCAAAGCTCCAAATGATTTGATTATAATAGTTATGAAGTGATGAGCAAAACGAGTTTATTCGAGTTTATACTCAAATAGCTTTTAAACGCTTTAATGTTTGCTGTTTTGTGTATCCATTGAATTGACTCACGTTTTTGACGAGACTCTGGGCTCAAAATATGCGAACATTTAAATAGTAGTGGTTTTCAATGGTTTTCTAATTATTAATCTAAAACTATAATCAACTGAGACGTGACGGTACGCCGACTGTTCAATTGCTGCCACTTCGGTGTTATCTCTGAGAAAACCATTTGATTATAATTAGTCATAAGTTTTTCGAGACTCGAATTAATTCGATAATTATTAATATTATAAAAAAATTGTTAGCTTTTCAGCCAAACTGTTAAACTAACTGAAATTAAATCATAGCTTTCAATCTCTGATTAAATCGCTGAAGAATTTTATAAAAATAATAAATTAATGTTAAAAATGAATCAAAGCTCCGGTAGTCTCAGAAATTGCTATAATTTCGGTGAAATTTTAATTATGAAAAACATGATATCAAATGAAAAATATTAAAAACAAAATTTGAAACTATAATTTGTGGAATCCTTTTTTTTGACCAAGCTTAAATTTAACGAAATTGTCACAACAACCCTCCATTGATGCTATGAGTCAAATGCTGAGCCCTTTAAAAACATTATAATTGAATCGAAAATATATTCTTTAGAAAATCAAAAGGAATGCCTCCCTTTCAACGATAGCATAACTTTTATCCCAAAGTTTAGCTCACATTATATGAAATGAAATTTCTTTGATTCCGGAAATACTTGAGGATTTAGTGGAAGGCCTTTTGTTAGTGTTTAGAGTCGAGTAAACCTGTGCTATGAAAGGAGAGACACTTATCACTGATGACAGCCAACGACCAGCAGATTTATTTTTAAGGCAAACCGTGTTTTTTGTGAGCAAACAGTCTAATCATGTGCTCATATACTCAATAAATTCTTTTATCAGCAGAGCTTCAGATTCTTGTTAACCGATTCCAGAATTAATTTCTTCTCACAAATCACGGCTTTATTTCACGCCTTCGACCGAAAAATAAAATGATAAATGACTTCCAATTATTGTTTAATATAATTATTTAATTCCCGAAACCAT
The DNA here is from genome assembly GCA_034700625.1 of Tectocepheus velatus. Taxonomy (NCBI): domain Eukaryota; kingdom Metazoa; phylum Arthropoda; class Arachnida; order Sarcoptiformes; family Tectocepheidae; genus Tectocepheus; species Tectocepheus velatus. Next base: position 24,989 of record JAQIXV010000426.1, on the reverse strand, counting down.
AAAAAGGATTAATTAATTTTAGGCATCATTTGAGTGAAGACACAACAAAAACTCAATTTCAGCCGTTCCTCAGTTTTCTAACCATTTTTGACTATATTTGTGTGACATTTGAAAAACTAAACAAAACAAATGAAATGATAACATATTAATTGTGGGTCTCTTTTGTTGTTATGATTGGATTGAGATTATTGTAGAGTTATATCAACACTATATTAGAAAAGAATTGTATTATTAATGAGACAAACAGTGAATGTCTGAAAGCCTTATGTATGGAAAGAAAGTACAAAACAGAAGTATAACACAAATACATATTTATTCTGATCTTAACTTCAATATCAAACTAATATATTATATACAATCAAATGGAGAAACAGCTGCTTCTTTTTCATTTGTAGCCAGAATTGAGTGGACAGCCACTCACTTTCATATGTTATTAGGTGTGAAGTGCTTTCCATATTGTATTCATTCGGCAAAAGTCCCAAATGACAGCTTTTATGTGCAAAAGTTGATCGAAAATAAAATGAAAGCCAAACTGAGTAACACATAACACATTATATTCGAATAAATACAAAAATTATAATAAAAGAAAACTTTGAGTTCTCGAAAAGAAATTATTTGAATTCAAATTAAGTTTTGTTTGGGTTTATCAACAAAGAGAGTGACTCCTATTTCAATGATATTCATATTATTGACTCATTAAGTGTGAGTCAAAATCAAAACAATTTGGGAGCAAAAGGCAAGTCATTAGTGACGAGAATGAAGAGCCAAATGAATGCCAATCCTATTATACAATATGTAATCAAAAAGCAGTGATCACTGAGTTTATTGATAAAAGGAGCCAAACATTAGAGTGCGTCCACTGATGACAACGGCTTAATGTAGGAAAGTATTGACAAACCGGAAAAGTATGGAAGACATTACACACATAGCACAGCATTTGTAGCATTTGCTCGAATAATCATTTAATGGTTGGGTCTATAGACTGGCAGACAGTGGTATACTTAATGGTAACATGAGTTGATCCAAACTTTCAGTGCATCACTTAAATGGCTTACTGTCAATGTTATCCTTTAAGTGAATGCAACCGAAAGGAATTCTCAACTTCACTGAACTGAGCAAAAACTGAACCCAAACTCTGTCTGGAGAAGGACCAGAACATTGAGTGCCTTATAGAGCCTTTACTTATTGCAATGGAATTGAGCCCAGAATACATCCCAAGTCAAGTGTGAAACCCCTGAAATCGCTTCGACCACAAAATGCAACGCTTTGTCAGAGAATTGCGTTCTATTACCACAACCGCTAAGTTCTCTCTCTCTCTCTCTCTCTCTCTCTCTCTCTCTCTCTCTCCCAATGGTCTCCCATTCCCTCATTGATTCAATTATAGCGATCGGATGGCGAATATCAGTGCAGTTGTATAACTGTCGGCCAACAAATACAATCTCTGATAGTATGACAGAAGTGATACTATTGTGTAATGTTTTTGTATTTCTTTAGTTCATATTTGTATCACTTATTTCAGTCTATTCTATAATGGGTTTAGTTTTGTGTATATTTTGTGTCTCATATTTAATACTGAAGTCAAAGTATATTTATATAAAGAGAGAGATATTCTCTCATATATTTAATGTGTTGTATAGCGAGTGGCCAATTGTCGCTCAGATGCCAATAACAATGAGCTGACCATAAGTTAGAAAAAGTGAATCTATATATCACTACAGAGAAAGTGCATCAAAAGTGTAAAAAGAGATCAAATTGAATGACTGAAAGACAAGTTTCTCATCCCTTAATATAATCACGACTTTTGAAAAGAGCTCATACTTTGTCCAAAAGAGAGTGAATCGGAATCTGTTTAAATGAGTTGGTCTGACAAACAGTACACAAGTAATGCCTGCAATCATATGAAACACTGCAACAAATCCATTGCTAAAAGCACTCTCACTATAGCGTCAAACGCATCATATTTTTTGCTCCCTTTTTATGCACCGCTTTTAGCAAAACTCAAAAACACTTTTCATTGAATTTTTTTGTTAGGAATAAATCAAAGATTGAAAAGTTTTTTAACTATTTGAAGCTGTGCTCTACCTTTTGCACAGACATTTCAATAGCCATTTACACTTTTAATATGTTTTTTGATATCAAAGAAAACTTTTTGGTCACTCAATCTATTCGTTTGATTGAAAAATTATACCAAAATATAACGAATAGACTCTAAACGATAGTCACAATAGTTGAGGAAAAGTGATTTAAAATCAATTTGTGACTCAAGAAAATTGTCCGAATGTCCAAATGGAAGATGTGAGCCAAAGTGAGCAAGCTAATATCTGCCTTTAGCCGACCTATGACTCAAAACAGCCGTCAGATTTGTGACAACCAGTATATCAGTTGAAGTTAAAAATGAAATTCAGAAAATGTATCGAAAAGTGTTTGCGCCCTAAAAGTGACTTTCCATCAATACTTCTAAAATTTTAATGTTTTTTGAGCCAAAGATCGTTGAAAAAATATTTGAGTCACAAAAATACTGTTTTATAATTCATTTTTTTCAACATAATTCAAACTTAGATGGAACGATGCCCTTGCTCAATTTACTGTATAGTTAATGAAATGAATTAACTTTGAATACTATAATAGAGTGCATCAAAAGTAACATAAAGTGATTGTCGGCTTAATTAGTGTTTGCAATTCAGTAGTGCTGTTAAGGCAGACAAATGTATCACTAAATTAGTTGTGGATTGGATTTGCAGGAAAGCAATGATGTTTATGTGAGTGTCTGTGCTATCAATAAGTAGAGTCAGTAATTTGTGAGCCTCTGCTCTACTAATGTAAACGATATCATAGGAGACATGGAATGGGAAGTACATTAACTCTAACTGACCGCTACGGAAGACCACTACTATTATAGACCCGAATAGACAAACATAAAACAGAAGTAGAAAAGGGTTCAAAAGCACAGTCTTATGCTATCAATCGGTTTGTGACACGTCATAAAACAATTGTCCGCTTATTGAGAGGAGTCATAAATGTTATTAAACTTTTTATTAAAGAACTTTCTGTTTGGCACTCTTTTCAGGGTCTTTGTGGGGGAGACTTATTGTGTGACTCCGAATATGAAATAATAAATGAGGAGAAGTAGGCGACAGTCAGACAACAAAATCGATATGTTTTGGGTTCACCACATTTTTTCGCTCGACTTTCCTCTAAAGAGTCTAATGTCTGACTCAATGAGTTTTAGTTCATTAAAGTCATAGAAAATGTTTATCTTTTCTGCAAAAGGTTTCCAAACAAACATTAAATATGTTTTGAGATGTCATTAAGTTTTCTAATAGAAAAGGTTTTGCCAAAAAAAGTTTCGGTCATTTTGTCGATATGTTCGACAATCCATTTAATGTCAATTTGGATCCGATTGTTGTTGTATTCATTGTTTGCCAACTCATGGCAACAGTCAAAGGAAAGGCATGTGTTGGGCATTAGTTTCGCATTTATTAAGTTTTGGAAAACTTCTTTCAAATTCATTATATTATTCATAGAAAAGCAGAAAATGTATTGAATTTTGTATTGAATGCAAACTTCAATACAAAGCCATTGATTGAACGAGAGTTGGATTTTCTCTTCTATTTGTTTGTCTCCAGTAATGAATGAAATGGAGATACAGTCGAACACAGAGTCAGGAAATCAATTGACCTCACGGTGGAGGGGGTGTAACGCCTTTGGTGGCGATACTGACTAATGATTGGCCCGACATAACAATGCCTTTTGTTTTTCTAACTCTTTCATTGGCAAAGCTGGTGGTCAGTGGTTGGGAGGCGGGTCTTGATCTCGATTTCTAATTCAGCCGAGAGGTCAGCCGTTAGTGTGTTGGGTATATTACGGTATAACTTATATATCACTTCTCCGTTCATTATTAGCCGACAGTATTCGTCGAATAGATTAAAGTGCTTTCGAGTATTACTGTATATATATCTGTATATATATCTATATATATATATATATTGAGAGACAGACTCTTATGTAATGCAAACAAAATGAATGCGAAGAGGAAGAGCTAAGTGTGCTTTTGCCGAACCACAAAAAAGAGAGAGACTTAGTGGTAGTGCAAAACAGAATAACAGAATCGACTGATAAATGTGTTTTTCTCAAATCTCGTTAGTGAAGACACAGCACATCAAACGGTCAAAACACGAGTAAAAGACCAAAAAGTGATCCGGATTTTGGCTTTAGGGGACACAATGCCAGTGCTGTACACTTAATGAGATTTTCTCTTTTATTCTGTGGAGACAAATGAAGCGAAGATACCCATCAAAAATGTAACGAACTATACACCCATACACTGTTATCAGTGCAACAAAAAAAAGGACAGCACAACAGCACAAACATATTAAACAGTAGCCAACAATGACTGTGTGCCCAATGACTTGAATGTCACGACTTTCTCAACACATCTCTGATAAAAGAGATATTATTTTTATTATTGATATACTGAAGCAAAGGATCACTTCTTTGATGACATATAAAAACAGTTAGAAATCAAAACTTTTGAGACTCTCTTAAACTGACGATAATTTGATTTATTTATCTTTTATTATATTTGTCTGAACTCTGATTTTTGACAACTTTTAATCAAAAACATAAATAACTTGACTTTGAATTACATTAGTTTTGATTTTTCTCCACTTAAATCATAGAAACATTAATAGAGACCCAAATTAATACAAATCATAAAATGAATGAAATCTAATCATTAATTATATGATTATATAATTATATCGTTAATTAAAAATAATATAATTTATGTAAAAAATGCTTATTTTTCAAAAACCAATGTTTTAGACATCAATTTGGGAATAGGAAACGAAAGGCAAAAATTTTTGCTTCAAATTAATGACAAATGCATTAGAAAGAGAAGAATTGATATCATTTTCTAAACTTTTCTAATATTGTTGGCAAAAGTTGAGCCAAAACTATGTTTTTTTCAGATGAATAATAAATGAACGGAAAACTAAATTTAATTCTTTATCTCTTATTCTATATATTTGTTCAGTTGTTTGGCTTTTCTTGTGTTTAAGCAAAACAATTGATCGATGCGTAAGACATGAAAGTTATATAAGAGGAGTAGTTTTCGTTAGACTTATGATCTGTTTGGAGCACAAGTACTTCAACTTTAACATTAAGGGTTACAGCAGTTGATGTGCTCTTCAATTAGATTAGGTTTGGAGTAAATGAGACAAACAGTCAGTCGGAGAGCATTTATATGGTATCGCTTAAAGACGTTGACTACTGCACCATCACTACCATCACAGCCACTGCTACCATCACTGGCATAACTCACTGACTGGTGATGTCTGTGCTCTCAATTACATCCCACTTGAATCTGGAATGACATAACGTGGTGTTCGCCCATAAAATAGTTTTATACCAAATGATAATTCAATGAAAGGCTAAAAATGTCGACTCGAAGAGCCCCAAATGTTTTGGAGGCTTAGTGGGGGAGCCCTTTGATTAGGGCTTTCTCTCGTCTATCCATATGTATGAGTGAAGGCTTGAGTCCATGCTTTCAATGGTCTCCTTTTGGGCTGACTTTAATTTCCTGAGTCTTTGTAGAAGACGTGCTGTTTCTTCAAGTCGAGGGTCAGCTTCGGATCATTCATTGCGTTGATGAGTGATTCCTCCGATACAGAAGTGATGCCTCCGATTCAGAAGTGATGCACTAAACCACTCATACATCCCTTTCCAACAGAATGACTGGCAGTAGATTAGAGCCGGTATTGCGTAACAAAGCGTTTGCGACACATAATTGTGTGTCAGGTCCTCATAAGTTCTATGCATATCAAATGATGCTGTGCTCCCACTTTTAGCACATACGGCACTGCATATATATTGAGAGGATCAGGGTCTCTGTGCACATCATCAGTAAATATATCTCTTGGTTCATCAATTTTTGTGGATAATAAATGATATGTTTTTTATTCAGTTTATTGTCAAACAATGAGATATTTCTGAAATACCTTTGAGATAGTAATGGTAATGATTATTCGTGGACTGGGTGTCAATGTTGGCTGTCCTGCAATACAGTGTTTGTGATTCATTTGGTTTGATAGTAATTCCGTTGAGAATTGTGTAAATGGTATATACATTCAAATAGTATACAACTCTCCATCCCTTTTGACTAACAAACACACGCCTGATATCTGAGAAATATTTATGAAGTACTGCGAAGAGAATCCCCTTCTCTATTGTGGTCGACCACCGAATACAAAGAGCAGTTATTTTTTGTTGCCTATACTCATGAGAACAAAAAAGCATTAGTATTAGCGCTAGTGTTGGTTGGGCTCTGTTTTAGACTGTTTTCTACTGTTTTTCACTGTTCCTGACTGTGATGGATAGGCGATCCAACCTTTCCTGATATGACAGGCCGGCACCCGATCTAATGCATGCATACATTCAAACGTTTTCGTCTATTAAATAAAATATTTTCTCGTTTTCTAAGTTTTCCTTCAAATAAATGATATTTTTGTTCGTTTCGGACATTCATTCAATTTTATTAGATTTGGAAAAAAATGTTCACCTTACTCAATTTACTCAATTTACTGGATTCAGTCAATTTACTCATTTCATTCATTTTTACAATCATTTTAAGTGTTTACTCACTTAATATGATTGACTTTACGCTTCACCTTTTAATTAGACGATATTTTCCTTAAGAATTAAAGAGATCTAGAAAATCAAAATATAGCTAGCAAAATTTTTAATTCTTTTTTTTTAGTTGAATAATCTTTAAAATATTTTTAAGAACTTTTTTATTTTCTTTATTCAAATGACAATTAAAGAGTCGATCAATTATTTTGACTGAATTTGACGCCAAATGATTCAAAGTTGAGATAATTTGTTAGTGGAGTTCACTTCTGGCAAAAATTGTTTGAGAGATGAACTCTAGAAAAATGATTTTATGCAAACTTCGAGCACTTCTAAGTGGCTCTAATAAAGACAGATTATTCTGTCAAAAGTTCGGCTCAATTCTCGTGTATATCAGATATGGCTCTCAAATATCGATTGCTTTCTATTTGTATAGAAATGTCTAATAATAGTTAATAATGAGTGCAAAAGAGTAGTGACTAACCCTTCTGAAGGAAAACCATATTTCCATAGCTGTAAACCTCGCCTCACATTTCCGTCAAAAAAATATATTTGGAAAACTATTTTTCGGATTAACAAAATATTTTAAAGTTTATCATATTTTTCATATCTATTCATAATTTTTGTGAAAATAAATTCAAAATTTTGCCGATTTCTCAAAATTATTGAAACAATATCATTCATATAATTCAAAATCTGCTCGAATATAATATTCTAATTCAAAATTTGATATAATTATTAGCGTTTCGATTGAATAATTGTATTTCCAGAAAAATTTTCAGATTAATTGATCAAATGGTTGTGCGCTGGCATTGATTGAAGCCTTGCACCAGTCCTGCAGAGGGACTACACCTGACATTCTAGTTATGGTTCGGTTGAATGAATTTTGTTGGGAAACATGAGAACTGGTATTCCGAGCGAAGTATTGTCGCACAAATCAAATGCTAATACCGGCGCTGATACCGGCTTTGGATCCGTAAGGTGTGTGTCATAAACAGCGTAACCGTTAAAATGGAAACGCATTTGATCTGCAATTTATTCATTGAGTGAAAGTGAGGTACAAAAGGGAATCGCTTTTGCAAACTATTGCACAACTGATTATTGGCTCAGCGGTGGTAGTGCTGGGCCTTTGGTGGCAGTGGTGGTGCACCTGCACACTACATGTCCGCTTTCATGCATAAAGGAAATCAAGTCAATGCTCACAAGACAGTGACTACACAACCAGTGGAGCCCAGAATGACAGTAATGTCGAGCAGAAAGCATCTAACTCCAAATGGGCCAGGTGCAATACATTTTAAATCAAATGGAAATCTATTTGAAAAAAGTCTCCTTTTCTCATTGACTTTGGGTTTGGCTTAAGTTTAGGTCCGTTTCCGTTATATTTTTTGCATATTTAACGCATTCAACGCTAATATTATTGTAAATATCGCATAAAAAACCAAAGGATGACCTTTTATTGCGACCTCTTATGGGAACAATCATTTGGATACTTATTGTTTGGTTTTTTTTCAACCGTTCCGTTGAGTTGTTTATTAATTACATAATAATGTTTCCAATAATTATAATTCAAACCTATTTATGGTTTTCAACGACAAACTCAAAAAACCACAAAATCTAATGAATGATTGCAAACATATTTAGATAATAAGTCAGAAAACAGTTGTCGACAGATATTGCGCCAAATTTTAGATGAAGTTCCGCTTAGATCACGAGTTCTAAAAGGATGTACCACATGGTAAATGATCTAGCTCAAGCTCATTAGGGTTATGATACCTATACCCTGTTTGTCATCACTAGGTATAACTAAAGCATTTTGAAGGACTACTCACTTTTTCACTGTTGATGATAGGAATCAGTTTAGTCTTTAATAATCTATAGAAGAATAGAAAATATTATCAATTATTTGAAATGAATTTTGTTTTTATCGAAGATTTCAACTACTTTTGTGAAACTTCGAGAATATTGTGAGAAATGATAAAAATAAGTAATATTTTGGATAATGTGTTGGATGTGATAGAAGAGCGCAAATCAATATCTGTTCGTCTTTTAGCGATATTCGTATGCATTTAGAAAAGTTGATATTTAATGAAATAAGTGAAAAGTCGTGTTCAACGCAAACAGTCCTTTCAATAACACCATATAAACTGTAAGACAGACCCCATTTATAAATATATATTTCGGGCAAACATTTCTACGTTATATACAAGAGATAGGAATAGAGAGAAAATACAATTTATAGCGACCCGAGTGATGGTCTCATGACTTATAATGCAAACCACTATTAGATAAAACTAATGCCGACTAAAGTATACACAAAAATATACTTTAATAACCATTTGGGGCTAACATCTAATCGATTGATATGTGGCCCAAATTATCTCATCATTTACTCTTAAGTCATAACTCTTGGCTAAATTATTTCAATTCTAACGATCAATTGGATGTTAGGTGATGTAGCATGCTACTAGCATGGTCAACTTACTACATTGTATTAGCTCTATATATCAGTCGAAACTTTTATCTGGAATTTAATGTAAATATTTTTTCTCAATATTTATTTGAATATAAAAAGATATTGAATAAAAATATTTTGATGTTTGGACTACTATTACTAACTAACATTACAAAATAAGCTTGCAACTTTATTTCAAATGATTTTTCTTCAATTATTATGATTTAAGATAATCTATGGCTGAGTCGAGTTTTAGAGGAAACAAATTATTAAACTTACCTAAAAACATGCAGCGGGATCATCTAGATTGTATACTTGCTCAATTTGTTACACTAAAATCATGAATATGAAAACAATAATTTATCTTGATAATTTTTTGGAAAACATTGAATCTCTTCAAAAGCTATTTCACTGCAATTCTGTTATAACATGGATGTCATCTATTGTTCAAAATTATAAGCATTTCATCGTTTCTGTAAAAGTTTAGCAGTAAAAAGTAATCTTGGTCATCTGTTTAATAAATCTTTTAATAAATTATTGTATTAAACAAAAAATTAAGTTTTCTTTTATTTTTTTATTACTTATTATTTATTATAAGAACAAAACGGATTTAATTCTATATATTATCAATTGATTTAAGATTTGAATTCATTGGAATTGTCGTAGAGTTGGGATTTGATTGACGCAGTCCTGGGATCGGACGCTACCACCCATTTGGTCCGCATAACGGCTTTCATATCTATTCTCTTATATTTGTTGTATTCCAACAGACTTTTCAATAAATCGATGCAATCATCACTGAGTTGTGCATAAATTGATTGTTTGAAGTGAAAGCCTTTCTTCATCTGTTCCAACATATGAAGGACATACCTGGGTGAATCTCTTTCTTCACACCGAAAGGGACGATGTTTTGTCAGCATTTTATAGAGAACGACACCCATTGACCAGACATCAGCTTTGAATGGATCGTATGACTTAGAGGTATATTTGTCGAGAGCATCCGGTCTCTTTAAATTTTTGATGATATAGACCTGGACCTGTTCGGGTGACATATAGTGAAGGGTTCCGATCGCTCTATTCTTCATCATAACTATTACGCCATTCCGAAAGACAACTCGACTTAAGCCAAAATCTGAAATTTTGATGACTTCTTTATTGTCTATTTTGGTGATCAAAACATTAGCCAATTTGATATGACTGTGACTAATGCCCTTCATATGCAACAAGTGAATAGCGTTTGCGATTTGAACAAAATAACTCTGAGCCTCAACTTCTGTAAAAGGACTTCTCAATTGTTTCAACCTATCGTCAAGACTTCCCAATTATATAACATATGCTTTGGTCACAAATAAAATGATCTATTAATCCAATGATATTTTTGTGGGAATTCCTTCTCATCATAAAGACCTCGGCTTTAAAAGACTGGAATCGAGTGTCTAATATCTTATTCTCATTAACCATTTCTATCACTTTTACGGCCAATTTTTCTCCGCTTTCTTTGTGTTTCACTTCATAGACAATACCATAACCACCCGATCCAATGGGTCCGTCGCTTTCAATTATGTAGTTTTGTTTCTCCAAAACATTTTTATCGAATTCCGTTTCATTGTATTTATTCCTCGTATCCATACCGGAGTCAATCTCTCGGGTTATGTGTTCGTCAGGTATTTGAGAGGGAGTCAGAGGTATTTCTTGGCCAACAGTCTCCCAATTGTTATCAATTACGACATTTTCAAGTGAATCCCTATCGCCTGACTTTTTCGTGTCCATAGTTTTGGTTTTCCTTTTCTTCTTCTTCTTTGGTCTCAGAAAACAACAACAAAGAGTTTCAAAGATTTGTCGGCACATAATTGGTCTCAATTTGATCTCAAATTATGTTTTGAGACTTTTAAACACTAAAATCAATTCACTAAACAAACTATAATTGAAACATAAATCGTTAGATTTTCATCGATTTGTTAGCATTCGCTTCAAACAAATTCTTGAATTTCAGTAATTTTTTCAATTGATTTGTTTATAACAATGTTTAGTGAATGCGATTCAATATAAATGAATTGAGAGTCACTTTAATCTTTGTTAACATCAGACTCTCTTTCAGAAGACAAGAATATTAAACAAACATTTATTTTGATTATTAATTAAATAAAATTTAAGAAATGAAATAATTTATTATTTTTATTATAAAAATGTATTAATAAATTTATTGACAAAAGTTATTTAGTCTGGATATTCTGAGTCCTGTTCGATGTTATTGATATCAATAGACTCATTAAAACGAACAGGGTACTCCAATAAGCTGCCTTTGTCCCAAGTGTACAACTTTTGATACCTGGGATTATATGATATAAAATTTGTTTGACTGAAAGGATTTGTGAAATCGATTGAGACATCTATTTGTTGGTTGCGATACAAATCAAATGCAAACTCTATTTTGGTATTCCTTTCGGAAACACTTTCGACTCCATAGAGAACACCACAAATGATATACATTTCTCCGATATTCTGGTGATCTATCGTTAGATTCCAGATATACTCGACTTGTGTTGCATTGAATTTCATAACCATAGTATTGTTGGTGTAATTACTCGGGAATATCACCCAAAGTCCGTTCTCGTCGGTTGAGATATCCATATAATTGTATTGAGTCGTATAAAGCAATTTGTTGGTCAGCTTTCGAGTGGCGTCCACTACACTCAGATATGACGACTCGTTTGTGTTGAGATTGAAAATCACTAATTTATTTGTTCCCTCTTCGCTATAGTAGAAGGACCCGGAATATATTGCGTGGGAATTGCCAGAGAATCGGTAAAAAAGACTGTAGTTCTTTGATATCTCTTTGTTTCTGAACGACTCTTTATTGTTGAACTCATTCAATAACTTTGTGTTGTCTTTAGTAGTCATCCAATATTTGTGTTCATCTCCCGGTTTGATAGGCATGGGGTCCCTCATCCAAGAGCCCCACTCAGACTCTGATTCTCTATAAAACACAGGTTTTCCGATTTGACTCAAAAGACAATCTGAAGATCAGAAATATTTTTAATGATTTGAAAGTTTTTTGTTGTAAATTACTTACGATTAGTCCTTTTTGAGAGGGCTTTCCACGTGGAACTGTTGTACAGTGAGGACAGACTCACTGAAGCTATTTTGGAACGACCCGAACCTTTGCACTGTCTTTGGACTATTTGATTACATTCAGGACAAGGAGCGCACTCAGGAGACTCCACTGGCGGTAAAGGCACCTAAAAATTTCATACAATTAATAGGATTATATTCATCTTGATTGTTTTCAAAGCTTTTACAACGGCATTTGTCAACCAACTCAAATTAACAATGGTTTCCCATTAGCCCTGGTTCGTTTATACATGTTTCTACATGTTTAAATTTATAATTTATATGAAGTGAGTTATTTGTTCAGTTGTTTTAAATAATTAATTGAATGAATGCAATGTTTAGTGAAATATAAGGCCATAAAAGGATTGACTGAATAATGGGTTTAATACCGATACCAATAAAACTAATGATTAATATTTAATTGTGTTTAACATTCGGAGAGAATATGTTTGTAATCAAATGAATGGACTGGTAATTAGGTTGGGACTGACCTCTCCATATATTACATACGACGGCTCTTCTAAAGGCTTTTTCAGTGATCGCGGATCCGATTCTATTAATTGAATGAATTAAATGTAATTTGAATTTAATTATAAATAAATGATTTATAATGTATTACATACCGAATACAGTAAAGACTCCCTGAGTTCTTCCCCTTTCGTTTTTGGTAATGCATTTATACATTCCATAGTCATTGGGTTCCACATATGTTATGTTCAAAACAAATTTCATACCAAAAGGACCCGACTCTTCTGAAAATATCTTGAATTTCCAATTTTCTTCAATAGTCTTATCTCCGAACTGCCAATAACTGAGTGGTGGCGGAAACGCTTCGACAAAGCACTCGAGTATTGCAAAACTTCCATTACTTGTGCCGACCATCCGATTGGGAGCAGCGATCTTAACGAGCGGTGGAACTGAAACAACAAATAATTCAATTTTTAAATGGATTGATGAGCGCCGATATGTAGAGATGGCCTACACGTCACTTCCACATTGAATTTCTTGTAAGAAGAGGGCGGAACACCATTTGTTGCAACGCAGACATAAACTCCTACACCATTTGATTCAATTAATACTATTTACAATTGAATACGACTGAGAGATACCTGAGTGGTCTCTACTGATGCGAGTGATGTTAACCCGATTGCCTTCAATCATAGTATCTGTTATTCAAAAAAAATATCAATCAGAAGATCACATGATTTTAAGAGAAAAAGTCAATTACGAGAAACAGTTCCCAAATTTATAGCTTTGTTGTCGTCCCGACGCCAAGTGATGTCTGGTTTAGGGTTTCCACTGGCGGTACACTTGAGCCGAACGTTTTCATTCTCTTTGACGACAATCGTCTGTTGCATATCTGGCATATCCCCAATCGCTGGAGGAACTGATGGATGGAAACCATAATAAAGTATTGTATTATTAAAATCAATTTTCATACTTAATAGGGTTGAGTTCTGGTGCTTCCAGGCCTGGATCCCAGGTATTCCTAAAAGATAAACAAACGGTCATTAATAATATAAATACTATTAAATGTGATAACAAATGATTTGAATTTCAAAACAGTGTCTTATCTTACCGTTGATGCCATTAAGACCGGGCGGACCGCGTTTGCCCCTCGGGCCTGACTCCGCAAAAATTATCAGAACAAAAATCAATTGAATTGCAATAAATATTTTTGTGAAAAAAATTTGAAAAAAATTTGAAAACAAATGAGAAATGGAAGACGACTTGGAATCCATTGCAACACAGAATAAGACTCAAAATATTGACCGAAATATCGATCGGAGGGAAGAAAAGTCTGACTCAATAATAAGTGAGCGCTGTTTTGAACTCTTAAAATATTGAGGTTCTGACACATCCTTTCAGATCAACCGTAAGAGCAAATAGAGAGCACAGAATAATAAAAGGCGATGTTTTTCCAAAATATATATTTGATTAAATACAAACTTATGTAATGATTGCATACCCGGCAGTCCTGCAAAACACACAGAATATTCAGTTAGAAGTCTATTATTATCTCAACGTAATAACAAACAACTCAATGGCTATACCTGTCATTCCTGGAACTCCCTATTCAAAAGATAATCGAAAAATTTATTAGTATTTCAAAGAAGTTTACAGAATATTTGATGGACAATGACATACCTGAGCTCCCCTTTCACCTTTCATTCCGTGAATACCTATGAAATTGAATTTTTCAAATTTTAATTTTTTCATCAAATTATAGAAATCGAAGCGATTTTTCTCACAATAAAGACATAGTTTGAGTGAAAAATAAAAATAATTTGTTTCAAAAATTAATTTGTTTTTAGTCATTATTTTTTGTACTCCAATAGGAAATAATTTTTGAGTCCATCGTTGAACACATTTTTTTGTATTTCTATATAAAGCGATATATAATTACTTTCAGTTTTTTCAATATATTTGTTGAGAACTGAATAAAAGATTGTCTCAATTGAAGTAAAAAACATTTTTGTGTTGAGCACTGAATTTCTTTTATCCATTTCCTATTTAATGATCAATTGGTGGCTCGGAATCCAATATCAGATCCAAATAAAACCAGAACTGAATCTAATATCAAATATCTATTAATTGGGAAACAAATCCTAAAAATAACTCTTTTTATGGAAAATAATGTTTTTCTTGAAATAAAAATATTATTTCTTTTGGTGGAGAATAAGCTTTAATTTATTCAAAAATTCAAAATTCAAAACACGTTCACAAATATTAACTGAACTGAAAGACAAATTTCAGTCAAAGAAAAATTCAAATGAAGAGAAATTTTTAATCCAATTAAGTATTACATTGAAATGTGTTTTGATATGAAGCCAAACAATGAGTCACTTGTTTTTCTTCGTAACTTTTATTCTGTATTTCAATTGATTCTTAGTCTTTATAATCAATTAAAAACTTTCAGCTAATGTTTGACTTGTCTTTGAAGACAATTGCGAGTAATTAGACGAAAATAAATGGGTTTTTTGCAAAAGGGACGGAATAAACAAAGAAATTGCTCTCAACTGTTGACTGCAATGAATCGGATTTCAAATCAAATATTGAAACGATTTTCTGATTATTCCTGAATTTGAGTGAAATTAAGTTTCTTATCGTTCAGAAAGAGTGAGACATTCCTTCAAATATTTGAAAACCAAAGTTTTATCTCATTTTAAATTGATTTTAGGGTTGAATTTTGTGAGCGATTTGACTGAAATTTGAAGTCATTTTGAATTAAAATATAATTTGAAATTCAATTTAAACGTTGGATTCAAAGAATTGAACGAAACTTATCACTAGAATTGTGTTTAAATACAGAGGTATTTACCATCAGATGGGAAGCCGTTGTCGCATACATATCAATAACATTGAGTTATTGATCCAAAACGTGACTCTCGGATACAATTATAATCCAAGCATTCAGTTAAGAGACAACTTTTTTACTGCAAATATTCTGCAAACTATGAGATGTTTTTCGGAAGCTTTAAAACAGTGAGTCATAGCTTAAAAAGAGAACAGAATAGAGAACTCAATTCAAAGTATTTCTCAAATATTGTGTTCACAGAAATATTTTTCAGACATTATTGGAAAGTGACGTAAAGTCAGTCATACAAAAGGATTTAAATCTATTTTTTCTTTAAATGCCAGTCATTTTCCTTTCAATTAATATACATTTCAACTCAAATTTTAATAGACTTTCAAAATTGAAATTCAATACAAAATCTTATTTTAATGATAATAAGAAGAGGAGAATAAAACTCAAGACTTATTCCTATTGTAACAAATATTGATTCCTAAATAAATCCTATTATAAGAAGAGTGAAAAGAATTGATTGGTTCGGAGGACGTGCCGATACCCGGCTCTCAGTTATTAATATTTACAAAAATTTAAGACAATGTTTGAGAAAAGAAGTATTGATTTTATTTGATTAAAGATTGAAAGTGTTGTTTGTCTGCCAATAGTTTGCATATATTTTTTTCATCCCTAATATTGTTTGAGAATATTCTTTAATATTCAAACGAAGCAATAGTTAGGTCTAACAACCGGTGCAACCATTCAATGCATTACTCTTTTGCTGATAAAGTATTCACTGAATCTTCTTTTAGATTAGTTTTCTTGTATTTCTTTGCGTCCATTTATACGGAATAATATGTTATCACCGGTGCCTCAAAACTAGTCGTTCCCTTCGCTACAGAGCAAACATATTCTGCGCTGTATTTACTCTAAATTCTTGGACCGACATCTAATAAGTGACAAATCAATCCTTATTTAATGGATTTGAATAATTAATTTGTTTTTTCAAATTTAGTTCAAACTTGAAGTGAAAACTATTTAATTAGAGTCAAGTCATTAATAAATTAATGTCTGAGAAGTGCTTCACTTAATTGCAAACAAGTTTTGTCATTCAGTTTGAGTTCTAAATTGGTTTTAAATTTATTTGAATTTAATTATACTTTACTTCAAAATACTTGAAATGACAATAATTTTGTTTCAAATTAATTATATTAAATCGTTTGATGAAAAACCAATGATTGAGTCAAAGTCTGAATCAATTCAAACAAAAGAAGTAATTCTTGAAATCGATGTGAAATTCTTTACCGAAAAGAAATGTTGGCTCAGAATAGAGTTATTTCTGTGAATTATTCAGTAAAAGAAAAATAAATAAATATTTAATTAGTTGTGAAAAACAACTAAATTGTGTGCATTCACTCATCGGGTCTGAGAAAAGTGTTGAGTCTTAACAAAGAATTGTTTGAAACAAATTATGTCTGAAGTTCAGACTCTGAACGAAGATTTCAGTGACACTACTCTTCAGATAAAAAGAAACAGAGTTTAAGAAAACGCTTCGATTTCTTTAGAAAAGAAAAGAGAGACACAAAACATGAGTTCACTTACCATTTGTACCGTTGAGTCCTGTGAACAGATAATTGCATTCAGTTTTGCAAATAAAGAAAAAAAATTAATTAAAGAATTGAATTATTTATATATAAGTATTGTCTTAAGACTGAGTCTTATTACTTGAGTTATCGTTTCAATTGACTTTATTTCTTTAAATGTCATATCAATAGGCATTAAATTTCAATTATTTCTGTAAATTATTTTATGTTTTTCTCTGAAACCGATTGCAATCGCAGAGCATTTGGTCAAAAAGTATAAAAGTAACCAAACATTAAAGTTATTCAATAAATTACACTTATTTCAGGTCTGAAGAGATTTTTTATCGATTTTAGGTTTAAATGTGTTTTATTAGAGCACTAATCGTTATAATACTCTTCAAGGGTTGCCTTTATTACGAGTGAAATATTTTTCAAACCATTTTCAAACGAAATCAAAATTTATAATATCCTCAAAAATCTTTACAAATACAATAAAAATGAAAAAAAGAGATTTTCGTATAATTTTTCTATTGAAGGGCTTTTGATATATTGACGAATGAATTAACCGATAATTCAAAGACTAAATGTACTTAATGTGGACTAAAAGTATTGTTTTCAGGGATTAAATCTGAAAATAACTTTTTCTAAGAAAGTTTGAGGTTTAATGACCTGCTCTTCCAGGTATTCCTGGTAGTCCTGGCATTCCATCTTGTCCATTTTTGCCATCTCTTCCCGGAGCGCCATCCAATCCGGGTTCTCCCGGGAGACCTTCTCTCCCATCGAGACCCGGCTCACCTGAAAGTAATGTTAAATCAATACATTATTGAATTGTAAACAAAACAATGAGTTAGACTTTGAATCAATCATTTTATTAAATATTCACTATTTTCCTCATTTGAGTCTCAATACTCTCAATACATATAAAACAAGTCTCGCTATTGTTTTATGTGTTCAATACATTTGCCGTCATTTCATCAATAAATTGGTTTATATTTTGTTCACATTTATCATCAAATGTTTTGGGAATATAGAGAAAAATGTGTTTCTTATGGATATAAATATCATATACAACTTTCTGACATCTTTTTTAATGCATTCATATCAAGTATAAAGTCATATAAAGATTGTACGAAAAAAAAGTCAAGTATTTTAGTCTACATATAAATTAAGGTTTGAGTTTGGGTTTGTTGTCCCGCGAGTAAAGGTTTAACACCAGAATCATAGATAAACTAAAATGCAATTCAACACAATATAAAGTGAATGCTATTATGAACTGAGTTTGCAGTTTGGCTAAGAAGTTGTCGACAATAGAGACAAGAATAGAGACAATCGATTGAAATGTTTATAATCATTGGATTTCTTTTGTTTGGAACATATCTTTTGAAATGTTTTACACAAAAAGAGCTAAAAAATATGCATTAAATGTGTATATTATGGATGAATTCAATTTTGTTGAGACTCTATTACATAAACTTTGGGAAGAAAATATTTTTTGAATGTAATACCATGGTGACATCAAATTTTTCTACGATTCATGTAAATAGGATCAATGCACTAAATTATACTTTTTTAAAAATACAATAATTACTGAAATTACTACTCAAATCACTTTGATATAAGATATATGTCTTAAATGAAAATTAAATTGAAAAATATATCAATTATTACTATATTTTTAAATAAATTATTTTCTATAATAATTACGTTTAATTAATATGAAAGTAAAGTAGGACCATTTCTTAAACTTAGTAATAAGAGTTTAGTGAACCATAAAAATAAATGAAAGTTAGAGTCGATGTCAAAAATTGTATTAAAAGTGATGACGACTCGGCTTTTAATTCAAGAGCAATGAAACAGTACTTGTGATGCGGACACAGGCTCTTAATGTCAATCGCAGACAAACTGCCAGTCCTTTGACTGTCTCATACTTTTCTACTCTCTTTTGGTTCTCTCATTAAGTCTGACAATAGAAGAGCACTCTTTGCAAAGAGAGACCAAATATTTGATATCTAATAGAATTTGGTTCAGAGAAACATATATTGAATGACAGAAATGAAAATTATTTTCCGATTTAATCATTTCTGTCATTTGATTAGTTATCAAATGATTTGCAGTAAAACGAAATATTTCTAAACAATCAGTGAATGACATTCCGTTTGGACTACTCTTTGATTAAAGGAATGTAATAATAGTTTTTCTGTCGATTGATATTCATTTGAAAATTCTTTGAGACCTCTCTCAACAGCAATCAGACAAAAGTCGATTCATTAATGAAAGAGCAAATAAATAAATGAAACTTTTGTTGCATACCTTTATTGCCAGGCGGTCCTCTGGGTCCGGGAGGGCCTTTGCTGCCTTCAGAGCCTTTATCGCCTACCGGTCCTCTGTCGCCTTTATTTCCTTTAAGACCTGTTCAGGAAATCAAATAGAGTTAAGCGGAAAACAATTTGCCTTAACTTTGAATGCGTTCTCAGAGCACATCATACGATGTTATCCTGAGTTCATTCAACAAAATTTCATTCAGGCCTTTATTCAAAGAGATTGAAAACAAGAGATCAATAATTAGTGGAGAAAACCAAATGATATAAAAAGAGACACAAAACGGAGTGAATGTTAAACAAAAGAAACGCTGAAATGATTTCCAGAAATATAAGAATTTTAAACGAATTGGTGGTTCTCTTCGTGCGGACGAACAGAATAACAGAATTCAGTTTTTGTTTGGTTTCATAAATATTGAGACGAATAGGAGAGCAATGAATGAATGAACACAAACGTGAAGCTCACGATTCCTTATTTCACTGGTTTTTGTGACTCATTCCTGGTTTAGATCATATCGTTTGATGAATAGAAATGAATGAATAGCTCAGAGCTATTCGGAAACAGCTCTTAGGAATGTCTGTGATGTCCGATAGACATATTATTTTATAAGGATTATCAAAAAAAATATCGAAATCCCTATAGCTTTGAATGTAAGTCGGATCCCAACTTATCACTAGACTGTCATAACTATCAAACTTAACTAAAATGACTTTCGTGTCAATAAAGTCGAAAAAATGTATTCCACTCAATATAACTATACATTATTAGGGGCTCTGTATTAGAGGACTGATAACTGTGTCCTCCAATCATTTGGTTCTCCAATAAGTGAGGATTAGAGTAAATATCGATATATTTATATAAAAACATTTTTCCCAATAAATTGAAGCATTAATTTGAATAAATTTGTCGTAAAGTTATGATTTATACCAGAATTTAATGTTATTTTTTTCTCAAAATAAATAAACTGTTCGTTAAAAATGAGATTCAATTGGATTTCATTCCTAATTACTTTCAAAGATTTATTTACTTTGAATTTTGTTAAAAATATGGCAATAATTCAGAAAAATAGCTTAAAATAAGAGACTTTTGTTTTTGTTTTTCTTTCATAAAGTTTATTAAATTTTCTGAAATGTTCGCATATTTTACCAAATTTTGAAGATTTACTCAAAATATAAAGTTTCAAAAGAATTCACTGCAAATATTTATCGTGGAATTAAATAAATGGAAAAAGAATTAAATGATAATCACCATGTGGCCCTGGTGGTCCTCTCTCAGAAGGGGGGCAGTACTTCTGAGTTGCTAGACAATATTGTTCCAGTGCTTGTACCTGTAATATGATTAACACAAATTAATCTTGTTGATTTTTGATAAGAGAATTCAAAAAAAGAGAATTTTTTGGAGTAATCGACCATTTGCTCAGTTTTAAAATTGTCGGAGCGTTGCCCTGATTTGACCGATTCCGCACTGAATAGACTTAATCTTCATTTATATTCTGTGCAAAAAGGGAGACATTTAAGTCTTTAATACTTTTCATTTTCTGGTCTAAAGTTTTCTTATGAAAAAAACAGGAAAAGTACTCAAAAATATTTTTAAATCCATTTTTATATTTTTGAAATTTTTGTTTTTATTGAATCAAATGGAGTCTCACATAAAGTATAGAATATTATGTTTTATGTTTGAATAACAAACGAAAAAATAGTCAAATATCTGATACTTAATACTCATGAAGTACTAAGAGTTAGGTTTTAATGGATTTCATATGATTTACATAAAACAGAACCAAATGTATTGAAACTTAGATTCTTTGGAAAAAAAGATTCAATAGTTTTGAGTTTATATTCCACAGAATCGATACAAACAATGTTTCAGAAAAATTGAATGATTGATGTTTTTAGTGCATAGAAATGCAAATAAACAACACTAGAGATGCAATTGAGAACTCCCAGGTGTGAGCGGTTGTTGGATGTGCACCCTTTTCAGGCTATTCATCAGATTTACGCCATTTTTATTGAATTAAATTTAGGTTTCTTTCAATCAAAACTCAAACGAAATGTTTGCCAAATGATTGCAATAATATTAGACAAAAATTCTTGAGTTCTCTAATCAGTAAAAGAAGAGAACAAATATTTATATTCACTAAATATATATTGAGTCGAGAATACGGAGAATTCCTTTCACTTAATTGAATTGTTTATTTGAAAAATTCTCGACTTTGTGAGCATGAAACTCATTAGGCTCTTGGTCTTAGTTCTATCTTCACTTCTCAAAGCAAAAGCATATTTTATTTATTGGGATTTTTTTATTCTGTAAATCAATACAACATTTTGTGTTTCGCTCAGAATAAATGATTTAATGCATATCAAAGTGAGAAAAATATATCAAAAGCAAAGTTAATATTGAAAAATGGTATAAAATATTTTATGTATTCACCATTTTTTTCTTTTTCTCAAAAAAATTATTATTTATACACTTTTTTGGAGAAAGAAGTCTCTGAAGAGTCAGACCTTTTGATACTCTATTGATAATCACTGTTTGGTTAGGAAGTGATCGATGGGTTCAGTCGTTAACTTTTTTGTCTCTATTTTTTATGCGACATAAAAGTCTTAAGAGTCGACTAATGTTTGATTAGGAGTATAATGAAGACAATGAATAATTTGGAGCACATAATTATTCTGAGCCCTTAATCTTCCGATTTCTTATAATCACCAAAATATTGAAAATTGCAATCAATCAGAGATCAACTAAATTGAAAATTCATGTATTCTTACGACAAAATTAGCTAAAACTGAAGAACTGACACTTGGGAGGGGATCGTCATCACTGCAAAAACATGTTTATCGGAAAAATGCCTTTTCTGTATGAGTTCTGTCGATAATTATATTTTTGGTTCCGATTCCAGCGAACACTTGAATAATGAATACCTCTTATGAATGAATACAAAGCCATTTGGATAATTGGATTTGGCCTTGCTCTTGCCTTTGCCATCGCCTTGCTCACTTCAATTTAGCTCAAATTTTTGCATCTGATAATCAAATCAATGTTTTATGGAATCGTAATATAGTTCTGAAAAATGTTGAAAAGAAAGCAAACATTGAATTAAATTAATAAAAATGAACTGATATTTGATTTTATTTTTTGAACACTTTTCAGATTGAATTATATTTGACTATAAATAGACACGAATTAAGTCATGAATTATGACTAATAATGCTTTTCTGTATTAATAAATAAAATGCATTCAATTCAATATATCTCTAATCAAATATAATTCGTGACCACAAAGTGTTTCAAAAGTAATTATATGAGTTTTGAACTTCTTTTTGCTCATCACTCAAAACATTTGTTACTTTCATAGGAATTATTGAATAATTCATTAATCATTTTGAAGGCATGCAATGAATCTCTTTATTATTTTCTGTTCAATTGATTATTAATAATTCAAAAAATGTTTTCTAAGGAATTTGACTAAATGTTAATCTTGTTAACAGACTAGACCTGTCTTGGTAATTCCTCAATTCTATTGGTGAAAATAAGAATTCATTCATTCATTTGAATCATTTCTAATTTGCATATATAATGGAAGATACAGAAGAAATAGTTTCACATGATTTACATAAATTGCAAGATTCTCTCTCTTTGAGACCCATTTTGAATAATTCCTTAAACTTGTATATACTTTAAGCATTAAATCAGATTTTATTTTTCACATACTTTTAGAACATTTAATATAATCAATGAAATTGTTTACACATTTGAATATTTAAATTCTTAATCCAAGTGTTGTATAGATTTCAAAATCAAATGCAAGACTTCATTGTGAAATGTTTTTCGATCGATTGATGTCTAAAAGTGTAGGTTTTCAGAGAAGAAAAAAATCTAAAAATGTTTACAGTTTTTGGTCGAATAGTTGAGTTCAGTAGAAAAGTAAACACAACAACAAAATACATGAGTTTGGATGACATCCAATAGTTTTCTGAATCTAAAAGCAGTTAAATGTTATGTTTTGTGACTTTATATAAAAGTTTTATTTAGTGTCCACTCCGTAGTGCCATTGATGTCACGTACGGTATATTATAAAGTATTTCACACTATTTTCAACTGGAGTTCACTCCTATTACTAAACCTAAACCGACTATATGTCAGACCTTTGAGAGTCGCTCTCGTCTTTCGGTTATCAAATTTTTATAGTGAAGTCGTTCCTTAAAACTCATGAAAGGGTTTGCTCTCAAATAATGGCAAATAAGTTCTCGTATACTATGAGATGAAACGAAGGAATGAATGTAAAGTTGATGGCAATGATGGTTGTGATGGCTATGGCACTGATGATGGTACTGATGATGGCACTGATGATGATGAGCTCAGAATTGAACTCTCATTTGAAAATTTGTCGATTTTTTAAAAGAAAAATTTTTAAGCATAGAATGAAAGCTATATTTGGCACTGAATTTGACAGCAGAGGAGCAAAACAATAAAGTTTTCAAAACCATAAAACATTACACTTCTCTCAAAGCGATACTTAAAAATTTTCAAATCAGAAATTCAATGAAACCTTTATTACGAATAGATTAGAGTTTCCCTTAATTTTTGAATGACAGTCAAAATGACAAACAAATGATAAAATTAATCAATTTTCAATTGAAACCCTAAATTGAGAGAATTGAACTTGCACGTCTCAATAAATGGGTATTAATGAGAGTAAAATGACCCAAAATTTTAATGATTTTAATTGAAAGTAAAATTAATATAAATTAATGGTATAATAGGCCTCAAGTCGTTAAGGCATTTATGAAAATAGATTTGAGCCATAAGTCTATATTAGAGTTTGAATTAAAGAATAACTGTTTTTAATGAAAAACTCAGACATCAAATGACTTCCATTTGAGACAATTTTAATTAAACTTCATTTCTATTGCTGTGAAAGGGTTTCATATAAAGTGATAATTTATTACATTAATAGTCAAAAGGTTTGAAACAATTCGATGGTAAAAGCCTTTAAGCGATTTGGGTTTCAATTGAATTGTACTCCAAATGCTAATTGAGATTAATTTTATTCTCATTCATTTGAAAAAAGGCTGAACTCATGTTTTCTAATGAAGACATTCCTGTTATTCGTTTTGAAAAGTATCTGAGAAACCAATGAAAAGAAATATCTAAAAGTTTTCATCAATTCTCCGAAAAACTAATTTATTTTGAGATAAATTGAGCCCAAAGTGATCTGAAATTGTGAGACAAATATATTGTGAATAAAAGTAAAATATAGAACAAAAAGAAGAGTTTGTTATTAAGGACTGAATTTTTAAATGAAGAGAAAACTCTACAAAACTTTCCAAATATTGAGAGCTTTTGTGAAAAAAAATTGAAGAGACTTTGTTATGGTTTATATAATAATCAATGAGAGTCCTAACAGACAAAACACATAACAACCAATGATAAAAACGATCTATAGATATATGCCATAGAATAAGAGTTTAGTTAAGAATATATCCGATATTATTATTATATTGTTTGTGAACTTCACGTATTCTCTATTATGAATTACATACAGAAATTGAGGAGGGAGGGAGAGAGAGAGAGAGAGAGAGAGAGAGAGAGAGAGAGAATAGAAAGA
>JAQIXV010000425.1:0-36867 GCA_034700625.1 Tectocepheus velatus | reverse complement strand
CAGTCGTTTGAAATCAATTTTGATTTAATTTATAGTCTCATTGAATGAGAAGTATTTCTTATTCACATCTCTTCCCCCAAAATAAAAATATTTTAATGATTTTTGTTTTGAATTTTTTTTATCTTTTCCGATGAAAACCCAATGATTGCCAATAATTTGAAAATCGTGTAATTAATCACCAAGTTAAACGTAAACATGGCAAAACCTAGGGCACTGTTTGGTCAAGGCTCAACGGGGGGAAACTATCAGATAATTAACCAAGATAAAGTTATAAGAAAACTTTTTATTATTGAACTTTATTCTTGGTTTTTATTCTCCAATTAGTTATAAATTTATTCAAATTAATTAAAATTTTATGTAAATTATCGATAAAAATATTATTCCCAATAAATTGACTCAAAATTTCTTATTTCTTATTCATTCAAAAAACTATTTTACGATAAGAAGTGAATATAATTACATTAAGATAGCTATAAAAATATAATTGGCCTGTCTCACATATATTTTTCAGGTATAATTTCTTATCAAATCATTAAGGAATAATGAATAAATATACTCGAAGATAATTGTACTAGAACACACACTAAACACAAGTTTTCCTTTAAAACTATATTCAATTATTCAAAGTAGACGTAAAACACGTGTATTAATGTTCAACAGTTATTAATTGTTGGCAAAAATTACCCGAAATTATCGGATTCTGGCCTTGAATTCAGTGCATGTTAGGTGTGAGAGGGAGGAGAGGGAGGAGAGAGAGAGAGAGAGAGAGAGAGAGAGAGAGAGAGAGAGAATAAGTTGAGTGTATTTTATGATCATTCAATTGATTAATAGATTTCTTATTTGAATTAATTTTGTGATTCATTTCTCGCAATCAAAACATTTAGTGACGAAACTCAATGTTTTTATGACTCAAAACATTTATATCTCTTATCGATTATCAGCCGAAAAAAAATTATTAAAATTATTATTTATTTTAATGTATTATTCATTTTGAATGAAATTTTCTCTTATAATGAGTTTTTGGTTATTTTCCTATTAATAGAAAATTTTTATGATTTGAAAAAACATTTTGAAATTTGTATCCAATTAATCGATTTTTAAATCAAATGAATTTGAAATTCTTAGCCCTTTCCTAATGGTGTGCTGTTCCCCTTCCCCCTATAGACATAGGTGTGTGCAAGGTTTAAAATGTGCAAGTCTTGTGTGCCTCACTTCAATCAAAAGTCAATTTGAAAATATAATTAATTATAAATTAATTGTTTTTTTGTTTAAATCAAAAGTCAAATAAGTTTTTAACTTTTTTTCTTATTTCTTGAATTACGTGACAAATGTGTCAATCAATTGAAGCCATTCTTCATTAAGTGCTGAGCGAATATGGATGTGCTGTGCGATTGTGAAACACAACACAACAACAACAGACAAATCATTACCAAATAGACTGGCATTAAGTCTGTTGTTAAATATTTGAGTCTTTTATTCAAAAGAGAGAAAAAAATTAATAAAATATAAATTAATTCTCAATTTTCTCCTTCTATTCACAACTAATTGTTTTTTAATGTCAAACAAACAATTATATTGAGAGTGCAGTGCAGTAAACCCCTGTCGACAGCACAGAATAAGTTTGAAGAACTCAGAGCACAGAATAATCAAAAAACAAAACAAAACAAAAAATTCAAAAACCATTTCTTCAAATCGTCTTTAAATAGAGTTTTACATAAATATAGAGAAATAGTTATGAAATCAACGGAAAGGCCTTTACTAATGAATCACTCATCAGATTAATAGTTAAGTCACTAATTGTTTTGACTATATATGGGAAACAGTATTAATAGTAATTAGTTTTTAATTAATCTGTTTATTCAATCATTTAATGATTCGCTCAGAATATGGTTAAAAAGTTTTTTCATATGTAATCAAAAGTGTTTTTAATGAGAAAAACTATTTATCGTTTCCATCGAGTCATCAAATTATTGCTAATAACTTCACATTCTCTCTCTCTCTCTCTCTCTCTCTCTCTCTCTCTCTCTCGAAAATTTGAAAAATTTCCTTGATTGATAAATGGCAGCTTGATCATTTTAATGTGCGAACAATTATCTTGCATTTTTCTCTCCCGAAATAATCTCATCCATTAAAATTGAAAAACAATTTTACGAGTAAAACGCTTTTCACTTCTCAATAGAAAAAAACTATTAATTTTCTCATTAAATATGAGATAATTATTGCGACAAAAACTGTTTGAATTGAATTTTTATTTTAACTGATAAATTCCCAGCAAATTATTATGGCACTCGAGTATCGAGCAAAAGCTGGCAAAATAGTTATTAAGTTTAGATTAAAATCAATTAAAACTCTTGGATTTTTTTTTCATTGCTGAGAATTACGTCAATATATTTGTTATTAAAGATAGAAATCAATTGAATAATGAAATTAATGTGTCTTTCAATTTGAGTCTGTAATTGAGTGAAGCCTTGAATTTAATGTTAATTTTATTTATTAGTTATTTAAATGAAAATTAAAGTCTTAATAACTCTCTGAGAGGAATATCTTGTGTTTTGCTATTTGTTTTGAATAATTATTTTCAAGAGATAAGTATTTTTTCAAATAAATTAAATATTTTATAACTTTAATCAAAAAAAAACTTTTTGATCGGAAAGACTGTCGATAAAAAAGAGTTAAGACATTTCAATGAAGAAAAAAAAGGTTTTTCTCATTAATTAATGAGTAATTTCTTTGTCGTTAAGAGAAAAACATTGAATAATAAAATTATTTGTCATTTATTTCATTAATTTTTTTAAATGAATGGGAAAATCAATACAATTCCCAGTGCTTTGAAAATAAATGCCAAGTTAATTAAGAAAACACTTTGTATTAGACATGGCACATTAATAATGGCCAGGCTCATTTCATTAATAATTCAGTAGACGTAAAATCTTGGGAAAATATTCAGTATTAATAAGTTTTGAAATAAGAGTCACTTGAATATCGATTTTTAAATTCAAATTCAAATTCAAATGACTTTTAATTTTAAATAAAATTCACAAAAACTTTAATCAAATATTTGGCTTTGAATTCAAATTTTCAATTTTTCGCATCGATTTTCACCTAATTCACACGTGATATTGGCAAACAAGCTCATTTGAAATACATTAGCATGTTAAACTGTTGTCTTCCAACCTCATTTCGAAATCTCACCATGGTAATTATTATTAATAAATAAACAAATTGTAAAATAAATTAAGCTTTCATTCGAATTTTAATAATGAAATTGTGCAAGATAACAAATCGATAAAAGTGCACTGGTAGTTTTTTTTACTATCGATTTACCAATTATTCTGATTATCACAAGACTTACCGCAAACTTGAGGCAGAAAGGGATGAGTGCTTTGAATGAGCCTATCGTCAAACGGACGGCAATACAATTGATTGCAATAGTATTGAGAGCTATTGAATGGCGACGTCTGCAGAGTCTGTCCGCCACTGAATGGGATGACCCTCTGGTCCGGTTGCGGCGATCGGTGATTGTCGGTGAGGTTTGATCTCAAACTCAAGATGTGGTCATATTTTGAATTTGAGTTACGAATACTGTCCCCAAACCGGTGACTAATTGAGTGATTGACAGAAGAATCGTCAGAACTGTGGGTCAGATAAGTGTTCTGATGACTAGTAGTAGTAGTGCTGATATGGGGACCGACACTCTGGTTGTAAGTCATGTATGAGCGAAGAATGCCTTCGGTTTTGGCCGAACCGTCGACACTGTCCTCCAAATATTCATAACTTTTAGAGCTATTGCTGCTGTCGTTCAGTGATTTGTGACCATTCAATGGTGGGGTAGGACTGGCCGCCGGTCGGACACGTGGCGGTGGGGTCGGTGTCGATGTGGTAGGCTTTGGAGAGCACTTGTTTTTCTCCTCGGAATCGGAGGTATTTCCATTGTTTTTGTCATTTTTGTCGGTATTGCCGACCAATGAGTCGATAGAAAAGGCGTGATATTTGGGTTTATATATATTCTTCGGCCCGTTTGTGGCCACTCTGACCACCGGACCGTTGTTCAGATCATTTGTATCTTTCGCGACGCACGGCATCATTACTCCAACATTTGATAGGAATGTCCCAAAAGATGAAGAGTTGTGTCCCAATAGTCAAGTCTTTTGTTGTGACAAACGGTTTGACAAATAATTGTACTTCTCTTCAGATGAGACACAAAATCAAAAGTTTTTTTTAAAACACTTTTTGACTGTTTTTGAGTCGAAAAATAGTTTTAACAAAAAAATAAATTATAAAATAAAAAGTTTTAATTCACTCAACACTTGGGATAATGTGTTGAAAAATAAGGTTTTGTTTTGTTTTCAAAACCAATAAAATTGTTTATAAAAAAAACTTCTTCTTAACGATAAACTGAGAGAACAACCTCTCGGAGCCTGTGGTGAGTGAGGACTGACTTCCACTTGAAAACTGGTCGTCAGTCTGTAGTGAGAGAAAAGTTTAGTCACTATTGAGTCACAGCATAAAAACCGATCCGTTTTTCTGAGAGATATTTCTCTCCACTCACTCTGTGTTGAAGTGTTTTGAGTCACTTATTCTGTTCCCAGTCTTACACTAAACTGAATCGCTTTCACGCGCTTTGGCTCTACAGTCGGTTTCGTCACCGGTTAGGCCAGTCCTCTACTCTCCCTCTTCCCAATAGTTCTATCGCACAGCACATGCAATACAACACAGGGAACAGATACTTGTATTTAACTCCTGATCTAATCTGAAAACATACAGAATATTCTTCTTCTTCTTCAGACACAACAACTCCTATTCTGTTTCGTTAACAACAAACTAATTATACGTTTTATTGATTTATTTAATTAATAGCGAAATAAAATATTTTAATGACTTTATTGTTGTCTCAGAATAAATAACGAGAAAAATTAATGGTCTCTCTCTCTCTCTCTCTCTCTCTCCCCACGAAAATCCTTATTAAAGAAAAACATTTTAAGATTCCATTACTCACAAAAATCTAATAATAAAATAATATTTATTATAAATGTTGTGTTTTTTGTGTTAAGACCATTACCATATTTAATGTAGGAGCAAGGTGCCCTCGCGAAAAGTTTAGCATGTTTCAAATGTTACTAGGTAAATAGGTTTGCTAATTAAAAATTCAATATGACTCAGTTGACTGTTTGGACTAATTTAGCCAAGGTCGTAACAATCAGCAGAGAGAGAAAAAACTAGGTAAAGAAATATATGTTTGTGTGTTGAAAGTAAACAAGATAACTTTTTTCCCAAACATGTTTATTCAATTAAATATTATTTAATCTTACCTAGGAGATTAGAAAAAATCTAATCTAATCGATTTAACTGATTAGACATCTTGGCTACCCTTGACTGACATATACCTCGTTTAGATAAAGATGTGAGAAGAAAAAATAAAATATCAATTATGTTCTGGCAATAAAAACATTCGATGCTATCATTAATGGAAATTTAATATAAATAACAAATTAACATACATTTCGATTGACTCATATATTACATATATATATATCTATAGATATTATATACATTTCTTTCTATTATAATAATTATATTTCTATAGCAATAGATTTCTTTTATACCTGTTTTTCATTATTATATTTGTTATTATTATAATTACTTTCGTTATTATTATGTTATTATTGTTTTTATAGTTTTATTATTTTATTACATTAACAAAGTTTTCGAAGTATATAAATTGGGGTTTGGCTACCCCTGCATGAAATATACTTAGCTAAACTAGGTAAATTATTATTAGAACAGTTTGCTTGGATTTGATTTTTTCAACATCTTTTCATGGAGAAAACAAACTTACAGTAGTTACTCTAGTTATCTTTATATTATTTATGTACCAAGCTAAAATAAATACAGACTGTAAATGAGTATTTCTGATTGATGTATTGCTTGTTGAAATTTAAGATAGATTTACTTTTGGTTAAAGTTTTCGTAAACAATTAATTCAGAAATAGTATCAAGCAATAAGCACCAATTTTTATCCAAAATTTTTATACTTTTTATCGAATACTTGTTTTTATTATAAAAACATTTGTTTCCATAACTTTTCTCTTTTGTTGTATTAATTATTTAGTTATTTGTCTCTTATTTTGCGATGAAATTAATTGATCAGAAAATTTGGGTTATTATTGCTTTTCATTGGCAATAAATAATTGCTTTGAATTTTTCACTTTAAGCCAGGCTAATTAACTATTGAAAAAAAATTCAATAACAATCCTAGCACTTTTTTCCCATAACTACAATTATTATTTCAACACGATCAATTTAAATGTAGCTTGTTTTTATTCAATGCCTTGTTATTTTCCACGAGACATATTATTGCTACACTTTCCAAGTTTAAATAATAATAATGAGCTAGGTCAATTATCTACTGTTTTTTACCTAAAATAACTCAATTGAAGCACACAATACACTCCTCGGCTATTGATTTGAATTATTATTGAAGTCATTTGTTTTGTCGCTAAAGAAAATCGATATAAAAATGTCATAAAAATTAATAACTTTATCGACAAAAAAGACATTTTCAATAAAAAAAAATACATAATAACTAAAGAATTTTTAATAAAAATACCTAGTTTAAAAAATTTTCAAAAATTCCCCAGCAATTATAAAGTTTATTATGATAATGAAAGTTACCTTGATAATTATTTCCCCAGAAAAAATTGTGTGAGAACTTAATGAGAACTTCAATTAATTCAGTCGAAAGTAAAGCAATTTTTAAATTTAATTTATAATTAATTTAATTAAAAAAATACTTTATTTTAATTCAATGATAAAAATATGATTAAAATTCGCATAAATTTAGAGGTTATGTACGAAAACTATTTCGATAAAAAACCAAATTGCGGTCTCTCTCTCTCTCTCTCTCTCTCTCTCTCTCTCTCTCTCCCGACAGTTAATTAACAAAAATGACATAATTTTGTATCAAATCAATGATTAAAATAAGTGAACAAAATATTCCGACAATCAGATAGTGATCTGAAAAAAGTAACTATAATTTTATTACACAAAACCTAATGACTATATTACAGTTGAAATAATATTTAAATGAATTTAATGATAATTTAAACCCAGAATTAAATTATAGGATTGACTCACTCAAGGCTCTCTCCTAATTAAAGGGAAAGGTGTTTCTCTCTTTTCCTAATCAATTGATATAATTATGGAGAGAAAAAAAACCATAAAATACTTGTTTTTCTTCATTACTTTTAATATTAGAGTTTAAACTGAATTCAAATAATTTTTTATCACATTTTCTGTCCGTTTAATTGAAACCCATTTATTATTTATTGGGATATCTATTGAAAAAGGATTTTTATTGCAACTAAATTCAAATTACCTTTCATTAAGAGCAGTGCCAATAGAAAAATCAATTTCCAATTTCATAACACATATAAAGAAATTATGGGAAAAAACTTTTTTATTGATTATTATTATTATTACTGTTATTCAGAGTCTTATAGAAAAAATTGTTTGACATTTAAATATCCGATTCTATCGATTGTCTGACAAATAATGTATTTATTTAAAGAAAACAATTATAAGAATAAAACAATTTTTTCTTATTTGAAAAAATAAAATCTTGTTAATAAAATTTCAACACGAATTAAGTGATCTATGAAAAATATATTGCAGGTTAAACCACAAGAATGTTGAATACTTAGAAAAGTTTGCTATCAATTAATTGCAAGATTCAAATTGAGAATAGGCTGAGCCCACACACTAATGATCCAATTACAGGAATTTGTACCTAGTTATAAATGAATGGCTAATGTTACAAAAAAACCAATTCACTGAATATCCAGGCACTCCATAATCTCTATTATTTCAAATCAATATGACCAGGTTAATTTAGAGCAACAACGTTGTTTGAACGAGTCATTCAGGTAAACGTAAACAAGTTAATCTAGGTTATAAAAACAATTGAGTTTCATTTGAATCCGGTTAATTCTATGCAAAAAGGTTCTTGGAAAAATTTTATTTACTAGAGTATTCTATTCGCGGAACTAATTTATTAGTGAAAAACATGTAATTTTTGCGTTAGACGTGTGGGCCTTACCCTCGACTGGCTATACCTTTCCCTTAGAAAAGCCATTAATATAATTAAAGATAAGAAGAAAAATATAATTACTTTTCAATGAAAATAGTCTTTAATACCGAATAATACGAAAACAGAAAATTAATTAATTAATTGAATGAATGAAAAAATAATAAGAGAAGTGCAATAAAAATACTATTAAATCCTTTTTAATAATTGTCGAGGCATTGGATGAGCAGAAGTTTGATCTTTCAAATTGAAAATTTATTACTAATATTATGTAATTATTATTACATAATATTTGATATATATTTTCTTACTCTCTCTCTCTCTCCCTTTCCCTCTCTTTATTGACTGCTCAGGCATTCAATAAACCGATTTCCTGTGCCTTTACTGCCAGTCGTTTAGTCCCTAATTATAGTCGTCTCCCAAAAAGCGATCGGAAATCAAAGACATCCATCAATTTTATTGCCCACTCTTTTTGCTTGTTTATTGTTTATCAATTAAAATGACCAAGCCTAAAATTTTTTTTCTGCTGCTGACTACGTGATAGTCAGTGGAATGTAGTATCTCTCTCTCCTCGGTATCAATGGCTCCGGCATTGGCTCCGGAATATCCAGTTTCTAGGAAATGGACTTTTGATTAGAAAAATATTTGAAACTAAATACCAATTGTTTCCTTAGTTTTCTTTATTATTGTTGATTGAATTCCAGTGAATGTTAGTCAATACCCGAGCAGAAAATAGTTTGCTCTTAGAAAAAGTATCATGTTCGCAAAAACTGGGTCGAAAACTGAACTAATCAATGATACCATCGATTATGTCATTAAATGATTATTTGATTTCAACTTTCAATTGAAATAAACAAATGTTTGATATTTCAAAGTCATATGAAACTAATGACGAATGAAATCATATTATTATCAATTCGTTGGATGATAATCAAGATAATGGAATAATTAAACATGGTTTTGTCAGCTACCCTGCTCACTTCAATTCACTTCAATGGAAATTTTTATATGACTCTTAGTTTTTCTGAAAGTTTTAATTAATTTCCATTCAATGAATACCTTTAATACCTAACCATCTGTTGAATAATGTTTTCCCATAATTATTATGATTTGGGAAAAAAATATTTTACTTTTCATTCAAACCATGAAATGAGTGTTTATTTTGTATCGCATTTGTTGTGATGTTTGACATCTGATGATTGTTTATGTTCACCAAAAAAAAGTCTATTGAATCGCAAAATCTTTTTTTTGAAAAATTGCAGTTATTTTTGAAAAATTTTAGTTTGACTTCAAATGCGTTGAAAATTATCATTAATTTTGTTATTTGTTTATATATATTAAGAGATAAACACCAAAAGGAAGGGGACTGTCGTCTCAATTTGTGTCTCAAATGGATTCGGATTTTATTGAAATTTGTTTGAAATCAAGTTTTCAATTGATTTGAAGAAAAATATTCATAAATTTTTAAATTAATTTTTGTTTGAATTTTTGATTTTATTTCACATATAATGAGAAAAATTGAAAATATTTTCGTTTATTCAGTAATTTATTTGACGTTTCAGTGTTTTGACAGAAACTGTTGTTTGCCTACAATTGAGATAAGGAAGGGTTCGGTGGTTGCGGACCAATCCCTCATCAAAACTGACCGCAAGTTTAGCAACACATCAACTGTTGATTATGTGTCGGAATGGGAGCCAACAAAGGAGTGCCCACAGGGAAGTGCCCATCGGATGCGACACTTGAGTGTGGCTGTGCCCATGACCCAGGCTAATCAGTCAAATGAGCATGATGCTCTCCAGTTTGACGTCACCTGTTCCGATGGGGTCGACACCAAATACACTGTTGAGTTCGGGTCGAATGACACCCAACCCCTTATCATCAAACGGTTCGGCTATTATGAGAGGGCTGTGCAACAGAGGGAGGCCAGAGTCCAGTTCAACATAACTGAGTTAAATGAGTTGACCACTACTTTGGACTCGCATAACAGCAGTCGGACATTAGCACAGAATTTGTTTTTTAAAATTTTAGACAAAATGTGTGATAAACTTGGATTAAGTTCCTATTTGAATGACCCGGAGCTCCGATACCTGAGCGAACACTATTGTCAGA
This sequence comes from Tectocepheus velatus, assembly GCA_034700625.1. Taxonomy (NCBI): domain Eukaryota; kingdom Metazoa; phylum Arthropoda; class Arachnida; order Sarcoptiformes; family Tectocepheidae; genus Tectocepheus; species Tectocepheus velatus. The sequence goes on along the minus strand of JAQIXV010000425.1, from coordinate 26,675 downwards.
AAACTGTTGTTTTGGTCTCAAATTACGACAAAATCTATTATTTATCGAAAATATGTCTCTTTTTTCTGTTACTAATCAGCGGTTTATTGATTCTGTGCTTAAATTGCTATTTAAGGCACAAAAACAGTTCTGAAGACTATTGTGCTCTTAATGAGGAACAGCCCACTCATACCTGTCCACTGCCTCCACCAACGCCTTCAGTGACAGCACAACACAACGGGAACTGCATAAGTAATGGACACGTAAGGGGACAGGAGAGGGATAGGGATAGGCAGTGGAGGAGGACTGGAGCCGTTTCCTACCATACGTTTGAAATAACAAAACACTGAATCCATTGACATTTGAAACGAAACGAAAAAATCAATTAATTATTTGTTTTCATAACTTTTTGTTGTTTTGATTGTAAACTAATTTAATGTAAAATTATTTCAAGTCATGAATCAAATGATTTATATTTTTTTTATTCATTTATTTTTCGTTTTTTTTTTGAAAAATTTTGATTAATTTTAATTCACTTTAAAAAGAAGTCATTAAAAAAATGTCTGAAGAAAATAATTGAGTCGTTCCCTTCTGCCAGAATGTACTAGGTTATAGTTACCTATGTCAATTAATTTGTTTATTTAGGTTTTGACTCTAATTGAAGTTTATTTTGAGGTTTTATTCTTCATGGGAGGGTTTGAGAGGGAATTTGGTTTATGAGAAAAATTAAGAAAAATACTCAAAAATTAAGTAAAAATAAATCCAAATATTCACTGACTTTACCTCTTAATTGACATTTCGAGAGATTAATTGAGACGGCATTGAGTTTAAACCGATAACCGAATGTATATTTAAAATATATTTTATTATATAAGAAAAATATATTGAGTCAGCCCTTGGACTCATGCCTAAGCCTTAATTAAGTTACAAAATTAGCTTGTTATTTTTTATGATTTTTTACCGCCTCATAACTCTATCTGTGTTTTGTCTGTGTGTTTAAGATTGCAATCAATTTATAGTTAAAGAAAAAATAACTTATAATTAAATAAATAATTAGAGTCGAGGAGAAAAATGTTTGTGCGAATCGTTTCTCAGATAATATTACTTTTTTTGAACTAAAATAATAACAAAAATATTATTAAACTCTTGGTTTATATTCTCAGTTATCAGAGCTTTTGATCTATAGTTGAGATAAAAGATAAAAACATTTCAATAATTAGAGAATTATTCCCATAATTGAGTCAATCGTTTGACTGTTTTTTTTTATTTTGTGGCAATAAATTTGAATTTGATTTTGAATTTTTCAAAATAAAAATTTAATAGTTATTTGAAAAAAAATCTTAATCTTAATCACAGTTTTATTCACAGAATAAGTGATTAAAATAATTTGATTTTTGAGTTCAAAACTGATTTTAAATTGAATTTATCGCTCAGTTTATTGACTTATTTATAGAAAATAAATCAAATCAAATGAAAATCGATTTAAAAGTTATAATAAATAATAAAATATTTTAATAACTTTTCAATTAATTACAGCAAAGGATTGGACGCAAAAAATTCAGGGACTTTAGCGACGATTCCTATCTATAAGTCCATTGATTTTGATCTAAACTTTTTTTTTGCTTAACTAATGACTAATTAAAAACTTTTTACTCTCCTCTTGGTTTGATATATCGAATGTGAGCAAGGACATTCATCTCTTATCAATTCAGTTCAGATTCCCGACTAATTGAATGAATTTATAATTAATTTTAAAAGTAATTAAAAGAAATGCTTTTAATTATGAAATTTATTCCGACCTCAAACTTATCGTTCAGTTTTTGATGTCCAGAAAAACATGAGTTTTGATGGCTTTCCCCTCAAAGGGCTGTCACTTAATGGATATGTTTTGATAGAAATCAGTCAGAAATTGAAATTCACTTTCAATTCAATATTAATAACATTTTTATCGATTAATAACTTAATTGAAATCAAATCAAATGATAACAACGTTTTTGAATTCGCGCCAAAAGTTTTGAATTGTTTTTCAATAGATTTAGGCAAAAGTCGGTCTATTTTTTTCACCCGATCCTCGATTTCAACATCCACTCCCACATATCAAGCTCAATTTAGTTTGTAAATTAGATCCCCGTGGTCATGTGGGAGTAGAGACCAGGAATAGAATTTAATTAGCAATTGACCTTTTTGCCTTTAACTAGGAATTCAATCAAGCTATCTATAATGATTAATTATAATTTATTATTGATAAGTTACCTGAGTTCATTAGAAATATTAGCATGTTTATCATAATTATCAATTAGTTTTTAGTCTCTTTTTTATTTGTATTGAATTTCAAGTTTTCAAAATTTAATTAAAGTATAAAATTTCAAAAAAATATGAGTAAACAACAAATTACTGGCTTTTGATACGAGAAAAATATATTCAAATATTAATTAAATAATTTTTTTTCAAAAAATGGTTTCTTTTTATTACTGGATATTAATATTCAAACTCGAAGTCAATGTTTTTTATGCAATCATTAGATGACATAAACGTCTCACTAATGATGACTCGAAGCCAAACAAATTAAAAGTAGAAGAAATCAAATAATCATTTCATTGTCAATGAGTTTGAGTGAATTTTCAACTATCCAGGTAGAGATCTAGGTGATATTACAATATTCTTCTTAAAAGCTCTTCTACTTTCACATAGAATAGCCCATAATTGTCCAAGTTCAATTCCGCAATAAGAAAGATGGATGATAACAGCGATTTTGATAGGATCAAGGCAAAACATTGGAATAATATCTGCAATTGCGATGAAAATTCACTAGATTACCAAAATTGGTTGTCTATCACTCTAGAATTCATTAGTAAGATTATCAAGATGATTTTATCAAATAGTTTTTGTCTATTTTTTTAGAATTTTTAAGTTTTCAAAATCTAAATAAAGATTTCAGTAAAAAAAATTTGAGTAAACAACAAATTAACTGCTATTAAAAGAAAAAATATCAAATTAAATAAAATTTATAAAAATGGGATTTTTTTATTACTGGATATTAATATTCAAACTCGAAGTCAAATATTTTTATGCAATCATTAGACGACATAAACGTCTCACTAATGATGACTCGAAGCCAAACAAAAATATTAATTAATTATAATTACAATAAATATCTGATATTTTATTCAAATGTTTTGAGAGAAAACATCGATTTGATGATAAACTTGTATATTTTTCTTGTGATCTTATGAAGTTGGAAATTATCTAGGTCATCTTATTCTCAAAGGAAATCTTTATGAACAGCAAGGTAATCTATCGGATAAACATTTAAACATTGTCAGCATTGGACCTTGGTCAATCAAATGAAGATAATTTGAGGTCAGAAAATACAAAATTGTTTAATAAAAAAGTTTTTCATTCAATCAATTAATTATTAATCAGATGTTTAAACTGTGAGCACCCTTTCCCTTACGGGTGGACTCCTTTCGTCACACGAGTGCTAATGTCGTCAATCGGATGAAGACTTTTTTGTTTTGAGCGATAATTAATTGATTTAATTAAAAAAACGTTAAAAATATTTGTTTTTAAAATTGTTTTCAATTAAAACTAATTCAAAGCGTTTGTAGTTATTATACAAATAGTTATAAATATTTTTAACTCAAAACTCATTAATTGATTGATAAATGAATTTCTATTTAAAAAGTTTATTACAATTCAATGAGATTTTAGCGAAAGATAATGATTTCCTCTGAAGGATGATAATTGTTTTGACCTTGCTCGTCTGCCAATTCCTTCCTCTTTCCATTGGAACAGCACTTGTTTTTCTCAATTGATTTGTTTGAGGCATTAATTCAGACATTTTATAACTATTACTAAAATTTCTCGCAATTCAAGACTTGTTTAACGAGTTATTCAGTTGAATGTAAACTTCGGTTGGGATGAGCAAGATCACATCATCAAATGCAATCCCAAAATCAAATAGTTCTAGTTGAATTTGCAAGTTTATCAAGTTGAAAGTTGTATGTTAAAGTTGAATCAATAGTTTGGTAGCTAAATAGATTTGAATTATTACCAAGGTGAACTTTTTATGTCGTGACCTTGCTCATTGAAATACAAGATTCTCCGGTGATTTTTTTGTTATCATGACATCACAGTCTGTAATGTAAGCCCAAAAAACTGGTATTGAATGCAAAACAGTTGTGAAGTCGGACTGGAAGTCGAGTATCAGTTCTTCGAAAAAATAACTGTATTTTTGATGAAATATAAACAAAATTTTTTTGTATGTCTTTCCTCTCAATAGTGTTGTTGTTGTTGTGATTCTTAGTATTTTTAAAAGTGATTTCTGTGTCAAACCATTTGATACGAGAAAAAAATATATTTAGTCTTTTATTTCAACCCAAATGTGAAAACCAATACTTGAGTCTCTCTCTCGTATTAAGTAGTTTCTGGTTTCGAGAAATTCATATCTGATTTTCAAATAGCATTGAAAATGATTTCTTAATTGACTTTTTCTTTGGCTTTTAAACCCTTTTTTATCAAATTATATCAAAAATATGTGATTTTAATGCGAAACCAATTTTTTCTCATTTCTATTATCAGTTGTTTTCAAATAATTTTAATGTGATTTCAATTTAAATAGTCTTCAGTAAAAAAGTTGTGGACTTTATCTCAAAGAAAATAAAAAATTGTATTTTAAGTCAAATTAGAGCCAAAGTTGTGTTTCATTTGAAGACGTTTTGTCGATTCAAAAGTAAAACTAATTTTTATCTTATTTTGATTTTAAAAATCAAAAACTAAAACAACGGGAAAAAACTTTTCCCGTAATACACGTTAAGCGAGAAAATTGTTATTGACTTTGAAAATGATGTCAACGCGAACCCATTCATTGGTTTTGTCAATAGTTTTGTTGTTTTTATCGAATCTATTGATTAGTGTTTGCACTGAAGTCGATGAAAGTGTCGGAAACGACACCGAAATAAACGAACCCGACTTCGATAGGGAGGACAACGACAACAGTACCGGCATTTCCCTCGAGTCTAATGAAACAGAATCGGCGGAACCAGTGGTCATATCCAGCGGTGGTTTCGACCGTAAGTTGAATTTATAGTATGTTTGGCCAAAATGATGATCAAGATCAATTTGGAATTTATATTTCAGTTCCCTATAATGAGAGGCAATTGAATTGCCATCAATCGACTGAAGTCGAGTCCAACTGCACGAACAACTGTCCGGCCTCTTGTGAAGAGCCGGACAAACCTCCCTGTCGTGAGCACTACTGTTGGCGGGGCTGCGAGTGTAGGCCCGGGTATGTCAAAGAGCACCAGAACTACACATGCATTCCGCGCGAGTCCTGTCCGAGTAAGTCATTCATACGTTTTGTTTATTAATGTTTTGATTCAAATTTTAATATTGCTCTCAGAGTGTGACCATAACGAGCACTTCCGGGACTGTGGGACAAATTGTGAGCCAACCTGCACAAACTATCAGAACACACCTCCCCATTGCAATAGCAAATACCAGTGCAAAAGAGGCTGTTTCTGTAACTATGGTTTTGTTAGAGATATGTCTCAAAACGGTTTATGTGTTCCCATCGATAAGTGCCGTAAGTTTTGCAATAAATTCATCGAAAAAATATATAAATGATAAATGTTTTGATAATTAGCGCAAAAATGTGGTCCCAATGAGTATTTCGATGAGTCCGGCCCTCCCTGTGTGAGGACAGCGGCCAACCCTCGCCCCAAATGTTTGGACGAAAGTCCTCAACCGACGTGTGTTTGTAATACCGGTTTCATAAGGAATCCAAAGACGGGTCAATGCGAAAGGCTGTCCACTTTTGGTGAGAGTTTCTCGAAGTTTGAATGACTTAATGAAAGTCTTGTTGTTATTGCAGAGGAAAGGTGTGGCGGAAACGAGACGTTCAGCTACTGTGGGACAGAGTGCGCCCGGAAGTGCTTCGATGAGACCCGACGTCACTTCTGTCCGACAATCTGTTTGAGGGGCTGTTTCTGTAACGAGGGTTACGTTAGGGATAACCACAACGAGAAGTGTGTCCTTCAGAAAGACTGTTACGTTTGGAAGCCTGAAATTAATTGAAAAATTGATCGAAAAGTCAAGAAAAATGTGTTTTAAAAAAAATTGAATTTATTTTGAGATTTAAGGCAAAATGTTATTTAAAATGAATTTTAATTTATTTATAATTGAAGTGAAAATTATATTTGTTTTTGTTTTTTGTGGACTTAAATAGGATTTATTTTTTGGAAAATAAATCATTTTATTTTACATAAAAGTTACCTCGAACATGAAATTCACCAAGCTGGTTTTAGTTATTTCCAGAAATCAATACTCGATTAAGTAGTTTCTGGTTTCGAAAAATTCATATTTGATTTTCAAATAGCATTGAAATGATTTCTTAATTGACTTTTTCTTTGGCTTTTAAATACTTTTTATCAAAAATATGTGACTTTAATGCGAAACCAATTTATTATTATTTCTATTATCAGTTGTTTTCAAATAATTTTAATGTGATTTCAATTTAAATAGTCTTCAGAAAAAAGTTGTGGACTTTATCTCAAAGAATAAAATTGTATTTTCAGTCAAATTAGAGCCAAAGTTGTGTATCATTTGAAGACGTTTTGTCGGTTCAAAAGTAAAATTAATTTTATTTCTTATTTTAAAAATCAAAAACTAAAACAACGGAAAAACATTTTCCTAAAATTCACGTTAAAAATGATATCAACGCAAAACCAATCATTGGTTTTGTCGATAGTTTTGTTGTTTTTATCGAATCTATTAGTTATTGTTTGCATGAAATTCATACCCAACGGTAGGATTGCCCAAAATATGATCAAGATCAAGTTGGAATTAATTTTAAATTACAGTTGAGAGTCCCTATAACAAGAGGCAATTGAATTGCCATTATTCCGAAGTCGAGACCAACTGCAATAACAACTGTCCCGCCTCTTGCGAAGAGCCGGACAAACCTCCCTGTCGTGGGCACCATTGTTGGCGGGGCTGCGAGTGTAGGCCCGGGTTTGTCAAAGAGCAACAAAACCACACATGTATTCCGCGCGAGTCCTGTCCGAGTAAGTCATACAAATGTTTTGTTTATTTAATGTTTTGACAAATTTTGATACCTGTCCTCTCAGAGTGTGGCCAAAACGAACACTACCGCAACTGTGGGACTAATTGCGAGTCAACCTGCACTAACTACCAGAACATACCTCCCCATTGCAAGAGCAAAAAGCAATGCAAAAGAGGCTGTTTCTGTAACTATGGTTTTGTTAGAGATATGTCTCAAAACCGTTTATGTGTTCCCATCGATAAGTGCCGTAAGTTTTTTGCAATAAATTAATTGAAAAAAATATAATTAATAAATTTTTCCACAATTAGCGCAAAAATGCGGTCCCAATGAGTACTACGATGAGTCGGGTCCTCCATGTTTGAGAACAGTGGCCGACCCCCATCCCAAGTGTTTGGACGAAACGCCTCAACCGACGTGTGTTTGTAATACCGGTTTCATTAGGAATCCAAAGACGGGTCAATGCGAAAGGCTGTCCACTTTTGGTAAGTTTTTATAAGGTTTTAAAGACTTATTGAAAGACTTGTTGTCTTTCAGAGGAAAGGTGTGGCGGAAACGAGACTTTTAGTCTCTGTGGGACAGAGTGCGCCCGGAAGTGCTTCGATAAGACGCGGCCTCACTTCTGTCCGACAATCTGTTTGAGGGGCTGTTTCTGTAACGAGGGTTACGTTAGGGATAAACACAACGAGAAGTGTGTCCTTCCGAATGACTGTTACGTTTGGAAGCGGAACATCAACTGAACAACTGATCCGAAAGTCACCAAAAATGTGTTTAAAAAATAATTTTTGATTTTTTTTGTGGACTTAAATAAGATTTTATTTTTGGAAATTAAATCATTATATTTTACATGAAGGTTCCCTCGAAATTCACCGAGCTTGTTTTAGTTATTGTGCATGGTTAAATCAAGAAGTTTGATGAATAGTGTAACAATGATACCGAGCAACTATCAAGGAAATTTAAAAGTGTTATCATGGTAATAGGATATTGGAGAGGACATATCGATAGGGGATTACCTCACAAACGCGAACACCACTAATGAGGAAGAGTTTCCAACAGTGAAACCCAACTGAACTGTCGCCGCACTTCTCCAGGAATGTCATCAACTTTTCCAAATTGATTTACTTCATAAAAGTGATCTTGGTTAATTTCGCACTGACTTACCTTGATTCTGATGGTGACCCTCTTCTTGAGGGAAACAATTGCCAACGAATTGATTATTTTGTATGTCTTTTGCGATTCGTTGAAAACAGTTGTCGTGAAGTATATCAGAATCGATAAGTACTGCAAACCTATCGCAAAGATCGCACCGAATAGGATGTCGACCCCCACTCCCAGATCTCCGAACAAAATCTGTGTTAAATATCCGCTGAGAAGGACAGACATCGCTATCCAATTGAAGAACAGATAGACTGACCAGAATTCGTCGATTCTCTTGAATTGGGTGTAATTTTTGTAAACCTGGTCTAAAATGTTTGACAAAAACATTTCAAATCTAAACTTATTATTGATTTTCATCAATGAATTCAATTTTGCGTTAATCTCATTGAACTCTAGTTTGCAATCGTATGACAATACCATGAAATACAACATTTGAAACAAATAGCTTGAAGTCGCGTACAGTCCGTACAACCCGTAGAATAGACTCCAGGGTATACCCAATAGGAGAAGTTGTGCGACGGAACAGGACATCGATAGTGAGGTTAAACTTATTGCTATGAAACCGATGGGAAAGAAAACACGAGTTATGAAGTAAATTAAGTACAGAATAATTGCCATCAGTTTTGATACTGTAATCAAACTGTTATTCTTTGGATATCTATTTGATGTGCTTTTCAATGAGCGCCAGTAGTGGTGACTGTTTTGCCGGTAGTGCCAGTAGTGGAGCAGTTGTGTACCGATCGGTAAAATTAGTGACAAATTCATTAAAATATTGAATTGATTCCAGAGTTTCCATTTGTAGGCAAAGTCTCCGATAATTATTGAAAAAATTTCGCTTTTTATGAAAAATGAGCTAAAATTTTTGACCAATAGAATCGAGTAAATTGAGAAAATCAAGCGTGGTGAAAATATCCAGGATCTTTTCCCAATGTTTTCATTGAAATACGAGATTCCTATCCGATAGAGTAGTCTTCGGATTAGTATTAGATTTGTTTTAAACCATTTTCTCTTTTCCAAAGTCTTTTTGTTTGATAACATTCTCATCTTGTTGTTTGAAGAGAGGAACATTTCAAAATGAAAACTTGCTAGCAAAGTTGTCTGAAATTTTTGTAATAATAGAAAAAATGTAATTTTTATTTTGTTTTTTATTATAAACTTTACGTAAACAATGAAAATACAATTTATTATTATATGAATTACTGGACAAAGTCATGCATTCAACAAATTAATCTTGTATAATGTTTCATCTAATTAATTTTTTTCCAATCGATATTCCTGTCTCATCTGGGAATACCAGGTTTAATCAAAAATAGAGTCAAAACAATAGTTTTTTATTCTTAAAGTTATTTACATTTCATATGAATTTAAATAAACTTTTTTTGAATTTTAAATAAATATTTTCGTAAAATAGTTGCAAAACAAATATCAAGTTCATTAAAATTTACCAGAAACCTGTGAATAGACAAGGTCAAAATAATGAACAATATCAAATTAAATTTTACCTTCGATTATATTCCAGTAAATCTATGTTTAATTCAAATTCAATAATTCGTAACACATTTTGATAATCACAATAATCGAGCAAATGACACAAAAATAACCATGATAAAGCTACGGTCCATGCCTCCTCTTGCTTTTCCGAGGCATTTGAACCGGGGGCTCAAATCCGCACCGCTCCACACTGCAGGGAACAACCCTGAGCTTGAGCCTCTCATTCTCCTTGATAGCACCTTGCTGATAAGCTCTCAGCAGGTATTGTCGCACATCCTCTCTATGTCGAGGGCACAGCACTGGGAAAATCACAGCCAGAGTACAATACCGATCAAAATCTTCCATTTTATTGTTGAAAAGAGGATAGGGTTCTCGGATCTGATCTAATGTGAAAATCAGGTCAACAACTGGCGCTCAGTCCTCAATCTATTCTGCAAAGTGTCTAAACTTAGAACCCACTCCACTGTTGCACAGAATCTTCATCTGAATTATGTCACAGAAACTGTTTTTATGCAAAAATCTATTGGTTTTGAGCGCTCGGCACTCAACTAGACGTCAGTCCCCTAAATGTTTTCAAATTAATGTCTATTTTCTTGTAAACAACTTCTATATAAAAGGCTCATTGTTTTTGAAAAAAGGTTTAAATTTTCGTTTCAATTTCAAATTACCATGATCACTATGGCCTTGGTTGTTCTTAAACTAGATAAAGTCAATTCTAGCTTGGTTATTTAAATTTGTTGATGAATTAGCTGATAAATGAAACTAGATTATCAGTGTAGCATAACTTGAATGTTTTAATCTTGTTAACTAATCTGACACACATTTTTTAATGAATTTAAACTTGATACTCGATGTTCCAAGTATATGGTCTTGCTCAATTGCCAAGTTTAGATCCCAAATGACTTAATGAATAACAAGTTTTATGTATAAGTGTTATGTGTTTTCAAATATTTGGAGTTTTGCCCAAAACTTCGATATAAAGAGAATACTATTCATTAGTTTCTGAACTTTTTTCTCTTATTTTGGTTCAAATCTATTGAAAAGAATATATTCTTGGCTTCACTTATGAAATACCGATCAATAAACTGAAGCTATTTTCGTATCGGAAAGCCTTCAGAGCTCAGAACCTCATTAGCTGTGAGCGAAAGACCTCCGCCTTGTAATCAGTTCCCAAAAAGTGATGATTTGAGGTCTTCTAAGCCATCGTTATATCAATTGTTTGTTTTTATTCACAAATTGACTGACATTTTGATGTCAAACACATTTGTGTTTATGTTTTTTCTTCAGACACTTATCTAATGTTTGAATTTGAAAATCACTTGATATAAGTGTTATCCAGATTGAAAAAATAATCATCTTGGTTAAATTATTGAACATCTCAATTGACACATACATTGACTTTATTTATAATACCATTTCATTACAATTCGTTATAATTATATGTTTTTTGTAATACAATCGATTGATTATAGACTCCTTTCATCACAAATCAAATCAAAAACAAATTAATTCTTTTCCAATGAATGAGAAGTTAATTAAAATTGAAATTTAATTAATATTTTTACTCTTTTCTGATGGATATTAATATCAATCGTAAAAAATAGATGTCTGTCTCAAATGTATTTAACAATTAAATTGGCATTAATTATAAGCTTGCTAATTTTTGACAAATAAGATCAAGGTCCTTCCTCAACCCAAACTCCCAGCACAACATCATTGTTTTGAGCTTATGATAGATAACCAGATATTTATATTAATTTAATGTACTTTTATACAAATGAATGGGAATATTCAACACACGAAGAAGAAAAAAAATGTACATGCAGACAATGTAAATGTATATGTTCCTGTTTGAAATTCTTAATTTGTCCTTGCCTTAACCGGTCTCAATCTTCAATCAAGTTCAATTTTCTAATTGCTTTCATTCAAATTTTTTGCCAAACATTTCGTTTAACTTGGAATTTATTCTGGGCTTTTAACCATGATATTTTTCAGCTTGTTTTTTTTCTTGAATTGCTAGCTCTACGTAAAACGATCTTGGTCTATTTATAAGTACTGAAAATACATTTTTAATGTTTGGCATAAAAACTTTGATTACATTTCAGTTTTTTCTTCAATAGATTTGATGTAATATTAATGAGAAGTAAAGAAATATAGATTTTTATACGAATTTCATATATTATTCATATATTCTATAGTCGTTTAATGAGATGGCATTTGAAGCACTTGTTATTCAATAGAATAGATTTTCATTGAATTTTGAACACAATTTTATGGCAAGAATTTCATTAGAAATATATACTCTTTTTTGTGAGAAATATATACCCGATCAGAGTTTGCTTGGGTAGAGTTGAAAAAAGTCACCCGATTAAATTTATTAATTTTTCACTCGATAGCTAGGTAGGTTTCTTTTCAATTCTAAAAACTTTAACCATGCTCATTCTTCGTACACTTAGTATCTATCATAAAGTTTTGATAAATTATTAATTTTTTTGTTCATTAAATTTGAATTATAAGAGGAATTGTCGCACAACTGGTCAGTAAAAGAGGGCTGGGATTCAAAATATAATACACAGTAAAGAGATTCTGTTCCACGAAATGGAATACTTGGGGGACAGTATGGAAGAGCACAGAATAAGAAAATAAATAAATTAAATAACTTTTTTATGGAAGAAAAAAATGTCTCAAAAAATAAACTGAATTTTCAATTAATTGAACGAAAATATTGAGATTTGAGTCAAAAAACAATTTAAACGAAAAAATAATTTCTAACGAAACGGAACTTTAATTGAAGACCAGAAACGAGATGAGGGCCGACATCACGAGACCCACAAGAGATGTCACACCAGAAAGGCTGAGACCGGGAGCGCCGTTGCAGCCTCTGTTCCAATACTTTCGTTTCAAGCGGTCGAGTGTGCCGTCATTTTTGAGTCTTCGGATGCCGTCGTTGAACATCTGGAGTAAGTTCTCCTTTCCCTTCTGGACAGCGATGGCGTACTCTCGGGGGTAGTGCTCATTGGGATCGTCGATGACCGTGAGGTTACAGTTTTGGTCGGTTGCGAACTCGTTGGCCACCGATTCCTAATTCAATGGATAAGACATTAAAATGGGGAATACCTCTCGACTCTAGTGCCGATCAATACCTGAATGAAAGCGTAATTCGAGTTCAGAGCCTTTTCGATGCCCTCCTGTCTGGAGTTGACCAGGAGGTAGGCGTTCCTGTATATGAAACGCGAGAGTTTGAGTATCAGCTCGTCGGAGGACATACTCATGTATCGGTAGGTCTCCCCCTCTCTGAGCGTTCCGTAAGTAATGTTATCTTGGTCGTGTAGCTTTTGCAACGAAGTGATGTTCCCCTTATTATTCTTATGGATGAGTGCAGTCAAATCCAAGTTCATAAAAGGTTCGGTGAAGTCGACGTATCGCTCCCTGACCTGGCTCTTGGTCAGGTCGGCGACGGCGAAGTCGGCCCTCTGTATGACGAAAAATGAGCTCAGAATTAGGTTTTGATTCAAATCTTTTTAAATAGGAAATTGGTTTTTGGGTGAGGGTGTGCTTTACCCTTAGAAAAAGTTCATTGATCATTCCACTTGGTCTGCCTGCGTTGTCCTGAGTGCCATACTTATTGTCAGGACTGGTATACAGAGTGTAATTAAAATCACCGATTTTTGACAACTCGTAGATCAAATCGACGGCATATCCCTCGAAGTGGTTGTCTTTGACTTTCATAACGAATGGTGGGCTCTGAAGGAGAGAAAAGAAGAATTGCTTTAAGATTTGGATCTAATGGAGTGATAAACGATTGCTTTGTTTTCGTGAACAAAAAGATATGTCTTTATATCAAAACATCGATAAAAAGTTATTAAAGTTTTGACGGAAACACAGCCAAAGGGAAGGGTAATGTTGAGCTGTGATGAACTGTGTGCTGAGCTGAGCAAGCTAATTTGAAATCGATTTGCGTAAAAACATTATGCGTAACGATTTTAATGCTGACCCTTATTAGTGGCCATCCCTCTCCTCATTGCGTGCACTCAATGATTATCTAATGTTTTTGACAGTTAAGTAAATCTCCGGTTATTTTGAGTCTCACATCACATCACAAATGGAAAGCAATGGATGTGTTTGTCGTCTGTTATGTGAAACTCTGTCATCACTTGTGCTGTTCATCGCTCAGAATAAATTGTCTCTCGTTTTTGACCCAAACCCTGAATTTTATTAACGATTAATGTCTATAAAAATCAATTATTCAATGCATGAGTAATCACGTCATTGATTTTGGACCCTGTTCGTGATCAATTCGTGAATTAGCTTGCTTAATTGAATTTGATGGGATATTTTTTAGTTAGAAACAAATGTTTTAACGCTTCAATTGATCTTGTTAATCACGTTTTTTGTTTTCAAAATTGATCAAGAGGCTCTTGATTATCCTGTTCAATTTTACACACACGAACTGATCCCAGCATATCGATTCAATCCCTGGTAATTCTTCAGCTGTCGTTCCACTGATTTTATCCCAACATTAATGGCATTTGAGTTAATGATAGCGAAAAACAAATGAAAAACATTTTGTTTTACGGTTTGTTTGGTTTTCCAATTAATACTGAAAACCATTTTTTGTTTTGTTTTGTTATATAACTGTTTCTCGTAATCAACTCTACAGTTATTATGTGACAAAATATTTTTCACATCAAAACAGTACTACAACTACCCGTCCCTCACACACATAGAGCCTCCAACAGATTGGATATGATTTGCAATTTGTGTCATAACTCAATAAAATTGGTTTCATTTGAAATACCATTCAATTGAATGTCGGAATCAATTCTTTGGGATTACTTTCGGTTCTGAGGTTTTCAGTGAAAATTCTCAACAAAATTGCTCTTCATTTGGGGTCAGATCTCTCGAATTGTGGCACAATATTGGGCTTCAAGTTTGATATATAACTGTAATTGTTATGAATTTATTTGAGTTAATTCAGAGAGGAATGAGAGCTCAAAAAATAATTTCAATTAGAGGGTAGGCCTCAGAGATTGAAATAAATATATTCTCCGGAATAAAGAGGAAAGGCCTTCAAAATTGATTAATAGTTTTTTTGTGTATTAACTGATTGGGAAAGAAAATCATTTTTTTCGCTCAGAATAGAGTCAATGTATATTAAAAATTTTTATTAAATAGAATTGTGTTTTATTGGATCCAAAATGTAAACAAGGAAATTGATATTCTGGAAGAATTCCTGGGAATTATTGTCATCAGTAAACACATCAGAAATCAATTGTTTGTTTGGTTTTCCAGAAATAAATATTTATCTGAAGTTATGTTAATATTCAGCAAATAATTCAAACAAATAGTTAGACATTTGTTTTCCAAATGAATATTTGATTTGATGTCTGAAAAAACAAATTGATTTCCATTTGAGAGACAATACAGTCATCCAATTGAAAGACAATTCGCTTTCTATTATTATCTATGAGTTTATGATTCTAACGGATCGGATGTCGGGTTCAGTCAACTGAATGTCTAAATCTTTTTGCAATAAAAATAACATTCAATTGAAATGTTGACCAAAATATTGAAAGTATTTTATCATTTCATATGACATTGAATTGCAATAAAATACAAATTATTTTTTCCCTTCGATTGAAATGTAATGTAAACTCAAAAATAATGGGAAATAAATCTAAAAAAACAGTTTGAGTTCAAAATCAATTTGAGTTTTAATGTGTTTTTGAATTTGGTTTTTAAGTAAAACTAAAGGAAAATATTGTTTTGTTTTTCAAGAGTTTTATAAATCAATAGAAAAAAATTGACTGAAAATAAGAAATTCAGTCACTCTTTGTCTCAAAGGTTTTCATCCATTTTATTGAATATTTCTTTTGGGAAATACTCTCAACGCTTATCATAACTAGCAGATGATCTTGAACACTTTTTCTATGTGAAATTTAATTATAAAAAACCATATAATTGATTGAATAAATTAAATGCGAAATCCAATTGATATTTGAATGCGAAAAATTCATGTAATTTCATAAAAAAGATTAATAATTCAAAATTCATGTAAAAACAGTTCAATCAATCATTTTCTCAATCATTGAACACATGGGTAGGCATTGAATGTGTGATTTCACTCTTGAATTAAAGCCTAAAATCAATACAAGAGTTATATCTAATCAAATAATTTTTGAGAAGAAAACTGATATTTAAAATAAATTGTAACTAAAACTGAGTGCAAACAAATGACCTAAATTTTCATATGCTGTGCAACTAAAGTAAATGCCTATCTGTGACTAGAAATCTAATGATGAGCGCTCTCTTACATAAGGCCAATATCACACTCAGTCATACCGTTCCCCATCTAATGCCTGTGCAATAACTGGGAATATAACGGAGAAAATCGATACAATTGTATGAAAAGCAAGAAAATTGTAAACACAGGAAGAAAATGCGCAAAAAATGTGCTTGCTCATTGATCCAGGTTCATCTTACCTCAATTGTTACACCCCTGAGCTGCAGCTTCGAGTGGACACACTTGAAGATAATGGTCAGCATAAGACATAGTAATCCGTTTTGAAGAAACATATTTTTGATCCGTTGGTTGAGTTTTCTCTTCCAAAATGTATTCAACGTTTAAAATGAATTTTTGTGTTAAGGCTATTGTACTCCAATTGCGTTTGTATTCCGAGAGCACAGAATAGGAGAGTAAGTGAGTGAGTGAGAGGAGAGTTGAGGTCCAGATTCCAATTGTGTGCACAAAATACTGTGTGTCTACTGTGTTATGCTGTGCTCGAGTCGAAAGCGCGGCTTTCCGTTTGACTGTCGTTCGAGAGAAAAAGCCAGAGAGCAGTGGCAGTAGTGGTGGTGGCGGTGCTGTTGTTGCTGTTGTTGCTGTTGGTGGCACTGGTAGTAGCTATTCGGTGGGGGTAGCGAACAGATGGGAACAGAATAAAAGAGTGGAGGAACGGGAGGATTGTTCGCAGGGATAGTCAAAATGATGTCCTTTTCAGCGAAGTATATGAGCTGTTCAATAGACTCTTGGCTCAGGAATAGGTCTCTGTTTGCATATAACGCCTGCTCTGTTACGTCAACTCCTGCTCTGGTATGCCATCAGATGAATCACTCGTCGTATTTGACTCTCGTCTCCCTTTCCTCTATAAAAACGAATTAAAACCGAAATAAAGATTTTTTCCAACTTTTCATTAGAGAGACTCAGAATAAGATTAACTGAAAAATCTATTGATTACTCAAAAAATCAGTGAATTTTTGGGCACAGAATAAGACACAGAATGAGTTTCCCGTAGAGACAGACAAATATACACCAAATTTATGCGATATTTAACTTCAAATTAAAACAAAATAAATTGAAAATCAAATGAAAACTATTTAATGATTTGTTTGAATGTCTGATCACTACTGATCTCAAAGTGTAGGAAAGGCTATCAAAACTCATTTAAAACTCATTATAAACAATAATTTAAACCTTAATAATAATTTTCAATATGACTATTAAAACGTGTTTGTAGTATAAACTTAATACACCGGATGCGAGTCATTTTCACCAGGACAATTTAATTGTTTTGATTAATTTAAAACTTGTTATTTTTACTCAACTATTATGAAATGTTTTTAATTTGAATAACTTTTTCACAAAAATTTTTCACCCATTCCTCAGATGACATCCTTTCCCCTACTGTTTAGTCATTTGCTGACAATTTTTTTGATAACAAGAGGAAAGTTATTATCGCTTATAGTCAGTGACTGAGTCAGTGAGTGTTAATCTGAAGAAATAAAAATAAAATTGATTACAATTTTTATCATATCCTCTGAAAAACTTCAAAACTATAATTCAATGAATAGTTTCCAAGCATTCAGTCATTCAATTGGTTTCCTCTCAACTAAAAGACTACTCAAAGACAAGACTTTTTCTGTTTATTTGATTTAATTTCCACTGAATTTAATTATTTGAATCTTAAAAACTGCTGAAAAAGTAGTGAATATTTGATTATTTTTTTAGCGTTGAAGTAAATAATGCCTCAAATGCTGTTCAAAATTGGGTTATCCTCTCATTTAAGTCTCTCAGACTCATAGACTATCGCACAGAATGAGAGGAACGGAATAGTTTTCTGTCAAAATCCAAACGCAAATAAAATCATTGGTTTTCGACGAAAAATGAGATAAATTTTTAGCTAAAATTTCTATACAAAAGAGGATTAACTTTACTTTTTTTTATTTGGATGGCTGTGCGCTGACATGAGTTATGGTTCATAACTTATGGCTCAGGAGTATCACTCAATTGATAATTTTGTTTAATAATCGCTTTTTTCAGTTGAATAAGACATAAATACTTTGAGAGGACAGACACTCGTATGTGAGACAGTCCTTGAAGTCTATGTAAATGTTTTTTTTGTGGAGAATTTTTTCACTCAAACTATTAATAAGTTTGAAAAATAATTTCAAAGTATCATAGATTTAAAAGCCTGTTAAGGAAAATAACCTAGTTCATTTCTGAATTACATTTCGGAAGGGGTTGGGCTCAGAATAATAGATTATTGACTTAATTATTATGAATTACGACAAGAGTTGAGTTTAACTCTACTTTGAAATCAATAATCGTTTTGAAAGTCTCGTTAAGACATAAAAATGTTTTACTTTTCGTTACATTTATTGACGAAAAATGTGCACAACTTTTGAGGACCGGTCGCAAAGTCTATTGATTTTCAGTTAAATCCTCACAAACTCTGATCAATTCAAACGACTACCCATTGAATAGACAATACAACTGTTCCCTTGTCTATAATTTTCAGACATATTCTGTTGTATGTGTTGTTCACAACTCACTCGCTCTCACTCTCTCCCACTCCTCCCCTCCTAATCCTCTTCGGAATTATATGTCGGAACACCCATTATATGAGTTCCGAATCAATTTAATTAATTATTGGGTTTTTTGATCGCAATATGTTTAGTGCTGTTCAACAAATCGTCAGTTGGGAGGACTGGTTAGTCGAGGAGAGAGGGGTTTGAGAACTCAGGGATGCGTACAATACGTGAAATGTATTTTCAATAATTTATTCGCAAAAAAAAGTTATTAAATATTGAATTTCATTACATTTAATGATAGGATAATTAGTAAATAAAAATTGAGCTGAGCTAGGTAACACCTAGAATAGCACCTAGGTCACCTAATGATTTAAGAAATATGTTTGGATCAGTATTAATGAGAACAGAATAATGAAAATCAGAAACCAATTGTGATTGTGATAATCGAGTAAACTTTTAGCGGAATTGCAGATACCCTTCCAGTGTTTTGCCTTGATCCTATCGAAGTCGCCATGTTCCTGCATCTTCCTAATCGCGAAATTGAACTTGGACAGGTAGGGGCTACCCTTGGGCAGGGCTATGGCGTATTCCGTGCGAAAGTAGTCTTTTGTGTCCTGGATTGAGGTCAGGTCGCAGTCGTTGGAAGCGATGAACTCATTGTCGGCCGACTCCTGGATGAAGGCGTACTCCGAGATCTTCGCCCGACGTATGCCATCGCTCTTATTGTTGGCCAAAGAGTTTGTTTCAATCATTTTGTAATACATTTGTTTGTATATGTCGTCAGTGGACTCGTAGAACCGCTTCAGAATACGGCCCCCTTTGACCGCTCCGTACAGAATGTGCGTCTGTTTCGACAGATCTAGGAATTTCTTGATCTTAACGGCGTTTGTGGTGTGGATGAGGGCCGACACCCCTAACCTCATTATGGGTAGAGTGAAGTTGACGTACCGTTTCCTCTCTTCGGTGACCGTCAGGTCTGCGATACCAAATTGCGAGGCCTGGGGGACAGGGATGTGAACAATCAAATCATTATTTTTCTACCTAGATCATTTTATTTTGACTCACGTTATTAAAAACATCGGCGAGAAGTCCACTGACCTGACCTGTGATGGAAACGTCACCATGGCGATTATGCTCCTCCACATACAGGCTGTAGTTGAAGCCGGCTATCTTGGAGATCTCATCCATGACATCAACGCAATATCCCCGGAATACATTGTCCTTGACATATAAGTATGGTGGCACCTAGGTTCATTTTAATGATTAGGTGAACAAGGTTGTTAGGTGAACTAGACTTGGTCATAATTACTTTGACAGTAACGCCGAGCAGTCTTTCCGATAGACTCGACTGAAAACTGAACAGAAATACCAAAACATAAAACAAATTGAAAACCATTTTATGAGTTATCTCTTGAACTCAAATGAAGTGAATTTTTTTCTGATTAAAAGTCGAACTCAAATGAGACGAGTCTTTGATCTGAAGAAACGGTTTACAGAAAAAGTATGAAATCCTTGAAATCTTTGGGAAATATTTACAACAAATGTGTTATCAATTGATAGGAAAAAATTGAATAATTTGTTTATAATTATGATCTGGTTATCAGTTTTAAAAATAAACTCATCCGAATCATTAATGTCATGAAACTAAGGGACCATCTCCTAATTCTAGCAAAAATCTACCAAGCTATTTTTAAGACGAATATAATAATTTCAGCTAGGTCATACTTTATAGTTGAAAATTAACTCGAAAACATTGAAAAAATGAAATGATCTAGTTTTTATTAGCATGTTAAAAAAATGTAATAATTCAAAACAAAACAAGCAAGTACAAAATCACTGCTAAAAACAATACACTCTTGGAAACGGTATCCACAAACGAGTTGTTCCTATACTTGGATTTCTTGTACTTCTTGTCCCTCTTGTCGTCCTTATCCCGGGGCTCACGTGACAGTTGTGCCGCTGTTTTCGGATCTATTTCTACAACATTACTGTCTTCGACGCATTTGTCGGACCTCCAGTACTTGTCTTTAAGCCGATCCAATATTCCCTCCTTTTTCATGAGCCTCAGGGCATCGGATATCTCATGTCTTTGGAGTAAATCCTTTCTCATAGCAATCGCGTACTCGAACTGAAAGTTCTTCTGCTTGTCGTCGATGACAGTCAGGTCGCAGTCCCTATTCATTACGTACTCATTGAACGGGCCTTCGGTAATGAAGGCATACTTCTGGGTCTTCACCCGTTTGATGCCCTCCTTCTCCCCTTTGGCAAAGACAGAGGGGTTGGCGTCCATATAGTTATACATTTTGGTGACGACAGGGCTGTCGTGAAAAAGAGGTAGATTTGCGCCGTATTTCTTCACCCCATAAGCGACGTCCGTCTGCTCTGACAGCTCCCTGAATGAGCTCAGGTTTCCGATGACGTCCTTCCGTATAAGTGCCGTTAAACCGAATTTCATGAATGGGTAACTGAACTCAACGTATTTGTCCCTGGTGCTCAACACTGTAATGTCCCCGATTGCGAAGTCCGCCTCCTTTTTCATTGAAAAGTTTTTTTTTGTTTTAAGAAATTTATTTCAAATGAAAAAAGTTTTTCTTTTAAATTGAATGAAGAGTTCTGATGTCAATTTTGTCACCTTGCTAATTTTGGTGATGCTCTTGTGACTAACACCTATCAAATCGGATGTCAATGAAAACGATGACATTCTTTGTCTTTAAAAAAGAGCTAAACATAGGTTTGGATTTCAATACAAAAGTGTAATTCCTTTCCTTTCCTTTATATACCCGTATTTGGTATGGGATGTGAACATAAATTAGGGTCAATGCGTTTATTCTGTGCCGTCAATACCGTGGCGATAGGTGGGACGACACCTGAGTATTGGGTTCTGTGCAGTAGTTCCTCAAAACACTTGATAAACAAGTTTTTTAAAAATACCTTTCATTACATCAATACTCAGTTAAACCGTAACTCAATTCAACTCTCAATCAATGAATTGATAGCAAAAGTAAACACTTTTTTTGTTTGACATCAAAACCAATTGATTTCGTTTTCAAAGAGCTTTTGATAACAAAATTTTCATTCAATTCAATCAATTGTCAGAAATTTTTTGATTGAAAAGTCGATGAAGACTTACCTTTCTATACACCTGTCCTATCATACCAGTGACTGTGCCGTTCTTAGTCCAACCCCCGTACTCAGTCTCGTTGGACAGTTGCAAGGTATAGGCGATTCTGGCTATCCTGGAGATCTCATTTAAGATATCGACCACAAAGCCCTCGAACTGACCATTTTCTAGTCGGTTAGCGTACGGCCAGTTCTGTTTGGAGAGGGGAAGGGGTCAGGGATTTAGAAACAAAAACATTGAAATTGAAGTCAAAATAACAATTAATCAAAAGTTTTGTTTTCATTCATAAAAAGACTAATAATTAAGTGAAGGCATGAAGTGATTCAATACTGGATTTCAAGGATTTTTCGCCTACTCTACAGATAATCGCAATTTTCTATCACTCCATCACCTGTTCCTCATCAATGACTAACTAATTATTTGCTTTGAATTACCAAGTTCATATCTATTCTGATAGCAAGGTGTTAGGTCTAAAGTTTCAGCAGAATTATCTCGCTTATTGTTTGAATTCTAATTCAATTCTGACAGTTTGAATAATTTTTGAAATTTTAAACTTGATCATTTTTATTAGCAATAATAGCTTGAAAAATATAATAATAGAGCAAATTAAGCAAGTTAAAATATTAAACTAGAATTCTTTAAGAATTTCCATTGAAAAACTTACCCTGAGAGTTATTCCTCGAAGGGGTTCACCTTGTGTGAAAGTGACCAAGCTACTTATCAATAGTAAAGGTGAAATAAATTTAATTAAATACGAATTTTGAAACATTTTGTTCAATGAATTTGTTGTCAAAACTGATTCACATCTCAACTGAAGAACTGCTCAACAAATCGATGAATGACTGAATGAAAGCATCCCTTCTTTCAAATACCAAAACAAATCCTGTAATCAAAGCACACACACGAGTAGGCGATCCTAACCTTGAATTTTGTAGTTAGACTCCGACCGATGAAAGACACGAATTAATTAAGTTTTTCTCTGAAAACACTAACAAAGAAATTGCGATACAAATAGTTATGAGTTTTTAAATGCAATGAATTTCAATGAAAAAATTGTTTTCAATACAAATGATTCTCATATAATGTGTAGTCATTTAAGGGATGGGTACTTTTGTATTCAAATTTAATTTCAAACTATTGATAATAATGGTGTTTTGGTATCAACATGTTCCAATATTTTTAGATTTCTTGGTCTTTTGAAATCTTGAGGAAGAGATATATATCCGCAAATCAGTTTGAACTTGAACAGTTTTTGAGGTTTCTCTTCGCAAATCCTGAAGAGATAATCCATGAGATCCTTTAGTTTTCCTTCATTGTATGAATCACCTTGGACATGTTTCTGACCAAATCCATGGTCACAACAGATTTTCAAGAAACTCAGTTCAGGTAATCGATCGAAACACTCGAATAATTGCCTTCTGATTGAATTGTATGTCGTTTGAAAGCATTTCACAGATTTTAATCTTGGGATCAAATCGAAAGTTCTGTAGTAGCAGGTATAGCAGGGTTCTCCCTCTCTCCGGATGCACTCAACCCAGTTCCAAGGGCAGAAAACTAAATTCTTGGTATTTGGAAACATATCAATGAATTGTCGGAAGTATATGGCATTCCATATCTTTCTCCTACTGTGAAGTTCAAGATAAACGACTTTCTTGAAGATGACATTCCTCTTGAAATTCTCAAATTCGGTTGATATCCCGTAATTGATGTTAAGTCTTTTGAGCTCTTTTTGATACCTTGCAACTTTTTGTATGAGAGTTGAGCTCAATTCATGGCAACGGAATGAAAATACCTTCAAATTCATTGAAGTTATTATCGTTTTGATCGTCTCTTTTTGAGAAATATATCGGAAGAGATGAAGAGTTTGCAACTGAAGTACGTTTTGGTTCTCGAGTATAGTATTGGGAATCTCCTGATGTGTCCGATTATAGGAGTCCATTAATATATAAGTCATTGAAGGCGTCAACTGTTCAAATATTTTTTCACAACCCAACTCCCAATTGAATTGAACCCTAAGTTTGACTATATTTGGAAACACGCGAATCAAATCCAAGAGTTGGTTGTCTTTGAGTCCTCTGTTGTTCTTAGAGTCGTCGATACCCAACAAACTCAGATGAATCACTTTCTTAGATAAGATTTTTATCTGTTTGCTGGACAGGAATTGTTGGAACGGTATGAGACACATATGAAGGGACAGACAGTTCAGTCGCTTCAAGTTCTCATTGAAAAATCTGACAAGTGTTTCGTTGAGATAACAGTCCCTGAGAGTCAGTGATTCAATTGATAGACATTTAGTTGATATCGATTTCAAGACATGCATTCCTTCGTAGAATACAAAGTATCCTCCGATTCCACTAACGGATTGCTTCAAATCATTGAGGAAATAGTCGTTTACTTTTGATCCGTGTTTTGCATAACACCAATAGTTTCCCAAAAGGTGTCGATTGATTTCCGCTGTTCTGACCATTGAAAAGCATTTCCTCAGTTTCAGTGAATCTGCAATACATTGACTGAACTGTTTTGAGACTCTTTCCCACCGAAAGAGATCTTTGGGACTCAATTCGTTGAAAACAAGTGTCAGACAGTCATCGAACAGGACCTGACCTGAAGACCAATCACTTCCTCCGTTTGATATTTCCATTGTTTTGATAGAAAATTATAGAAAACTTTTTTTGAATCACTTTTTCAATTGTTGCGAAACAAAAGTTTCAAATCTATATTATCTATTGTTTAATGAAACTTGGTAAAGTACTTAATGAACAACTTTAATTCATTTGTAAGCCACACGTGAATACAAATGTATTGTATCTTGTTAAGATAAACAGCATTACATCCCGAATAAAATAATTTCAACTTTGAATTAAATTTAGTATTATTTTTAAATTATGAAAAATATTTGGATTTTTTTAACATTTTTGGTTATTGAGTGACATTTCAATAGATTTCTGAATATAAGAAATTTTTTGAGTTTTTGAAAAAAGATTTTTGAGATAACTCTGAAAGTAAGAGACGGGGCTCTCGAACAGCACCGAAAACACGAAACCTAATAAATAGGAACAGAAAAGGGAATAACAGATGACTACAAAGACTTGACCAGGGTACAACGGAACAAGTTGACGCCGTGACCCCCAATAGCTCCAAAATATCCAAACGTGTGTTAAATATACGGAATAATTGAGTCTCGAGAGGGGAGTGAAAGCACTCCACGATAGGAAACGGTTCATTAGTCCTCCGTTTCCGGAAACACACATCAAAATAACGGATCCAATGCTTACGGACCATACGATTCTTGTGAAGGGATACACCAAAGCGGAGATCCATTTGTTGTTTGGGGCACCGAATGTCCAGTAGTAAGTGTCGTAATAGCACAGCACATATCCCACCGCTATTGCCGTCCAAATTATGCTTCTATTTCTCTGAAATTTTATTTGATTTTTAATTTTGGTTTGTTTTCTGAATAATTATACCTTGCTCAGTTTCTTAGGCCGGGTATTAAAAATGAGATAACCGAAAGCCATTCCAATGAAATAGGGGGGTGCGTGAGGCCAGGGCTTCAAATAGACTTCATTGAAGAAGTGGTGCATAAAGTAATCGCTTTAAAAGATTATTTAGTTTTAAAATCTATTTTATTGAATAGTTTACCCAAATTGAGTGCTGACTCTTCCCGGAGTGAAATCCCATTGAATTATAATGAGAGCAGAAATCAATGTAAAGAAGAAAATCATAAGACAATTGACGACAAGTCCTAAACTCGTTTTCTTTATGAGAAACAAAATGACAATAACTGAGAGAATGTGTAACTGCATGTCAGCCGAAATGAACCAGGTAGATCCAATGCACTTCAAACAAATACATTTTTAAATTAATTTAATTAATTGTTATTTAATTTTCTAACCATTTCTGTGCCGTCAATGAAGTTATGAATGAAGAGTAAGTTTTTCCACCAATTCTTATAACAAGATCCGACTCTTTCCTCAAAGAATTGGTTCCAAACGGGACCCGAATTAGTGATTGGGACTAAAGTTGTCATAAACACGAATATAGCCATTAAGGGGAACAGACGGATGACGCGAAGTATTACGTATAAAAAGCAATTGAAGTTCTGGGGATTGCCTTTTGTCTGCTTTAATGTCGTATAAGTGGCTAATAATCCGCTAATTATCCGATAATTAAGTGATTCAGTGATTACAGGAAATGATGGTTACCTGAGCAGAAAGAATGTCTCGACAAGAGTCTGCACTTTTGTCATCGGGATGTTCTTCCAGTCATTCATCATTGGCTTGATTTTAAACAAATCCTCTATTGAATGGATTTTTCCAAATAATTAATTATATTTCACACAAATTGTAAAACAAAATGAAAAATAATTATTTGATTTAAGAGTTATTGAACTGAAAAAAAGTTTATTAATTAAACTTATTGTTTGAACTCAACTATAAAGTGATAAATCGGTGCATTCGACGACATGTGTAACGATTATGTAAGTCATAGTCATTACTCTGAGGCCATCAATACAAGAGAGTTCTGGTTTGTCGTCTGTTGACATCAATTTAATCACATTTTGTTTTATTGAAAAACATTTCAAAAATCTCCGATATTTTGAATCTTTTGTAGAAAAAGAGATAAAATGATAATAATTACTCAATTTGTTATGAATTTGATAAACGATAAGAAACTTACTCTTAATGTTGTTTTTATTGAATAAAGTGGCGATAATTGTGATAATTGTGAAGATTATTGTTAATGAACTGAAATCAATGAAAATTATTGAAATATTTTTAAAATTAAAAGTAACAAGATTATACTTACATTGCTATTATTTGCATTTTATTTAAATGAAAATCTGTTAGAGTATTGCAATCCGTCCTCTCCAGCGAAAGACCTGAACTTTCGAAGGCTTTAAAGTTTGAAAAATTAAAAATATTTTAATAATTAATAAATATTTGAATGAAAAACCTGTTTCTCCCAAACGTTTCACATCATTTGAATTGCATTTATTCGGAAGACATAAACCAATTCTTATTGAAATCAAATGAAAAAATATCGCATTTTCTG